>JAJOOO010002048.1:0-83819 GCA_029582685.1 Solanum piurae
TTGCCTATCTATTTCTTCATTTTCTTTTGTTATTCTTACCATAGCAGTTAAGCTATCTTCTAATTTTACTGTTTCTTTTTCTAACATTAAACTTAGGTTGTCACCTATTTTCTTATATCTCCTTCCTAGATTAGAAAATATTATCTGTATTTTTAATCCTTCATAGTTTTCATACGTTTTTTCGTCTATGGCATATTCTTCCTTATTCATTTATAAATTATGTTGAAGTTTATATTCTAAACTTTCTATCTGTATTTGTAGATAGAAAATAGTTTTTTTTTGTGCTACTATAGATTTGTGACAAACTCCTGCAAATATATTACCGTTAAGTCTATTTTGCCTATGTCTCAATTTTTGTCTTTTTGCTATAATTATTTTAGTAAGTTTTTGTCTATATTCGTTATTCTCGTTATTCATTGTATCTTTAAATATTGAATATATTTATATTCTATTTTAGATATATTATCTATTATTTGATCTAATTTTTCTGGATCACTTTTTGTAATATTGAGTTGTTTATATTCCGGATATAATTTGTTTAATTTTCTTCTTAATTTTCTTATTTTTCTACTAGTATGTTTCTTCTTATATTTCTTAACATCCATAGCTCTGATAACCTTTTAATTCAAAAATAATAAAAAGTTGGAATGAAGTAGGGTTAACAGATACTTTAGGAGGTAGAATAAAATTCTTACAACGATGGTTTATAGTACCTCATCTATGGGCACCCGAAACTTCCACATCCTGTAATTGAACTCAGGAATCATGATAGCATGAAAAAAATTATGTACTACTACTTCTAATAAGTCAAATATCAACAGAGGATGTTCAACTATAGCTCTAAATTATTGTTTAGTAGCTTCCTGTTTCTCTAAAGTTACTTCTAAGTTTTATGAACTAGTATTTTTAGTTGCTGCTGAGACCATTAACTATTAAAAAAGAACACTCCATGTCAAGTTCAACTAGTGCTAATTACTTAGAGGAACTATGGGGCATTACAAAAAAAATGGAAACGTGTTCAAATCTCAACCCTCCTAATATGTGACACGATAGCACCTCCCACGGCCATAGCCAAAAGAACAACACCAACACATTTCAGACACCCATGACCATGAGACAGCCTTGTTAACAACATTTTATAGTACTTTTTTGCATCTCTAAACTGCGACTGGTGACTAGTAAATGATTTCTCATTCTACAAGTAAAACTGAAACAAAAAAGTCATTGACTTCTATGAGTTTAGGTGTATTGCCTTTGTTAGCGTGGAGGTCTGAGATTGTTACCTCCTGCATTCAGTATTGCACCAGCAACGACCCAAAGTCAATACTTGTAAAGAATTACCAAACAAACTGCTAAATGCCACAAAATCATCCTACCTTACTTGGGAACCGAATCAAAGATCGTTCTAGATGAAATTTGGCGTTCTAGAGATAACCACAATAACGGAATTCCATTTTGCGCATGTTTACTAAGAAAGCTGGCCGAATGATTTTTTTTGGTAAAACTCCAAAGCTAAAACGCCTAAATATACTAACTCCAAATAAAAGCCTCAAAATCCGAAGTGATCATTACACTAGACAAAAATAACCCTTTTGAAGCTGATGGACTTAACGGAATTCCGATCAGACGTCAAAATCTCTGAATATTGACTGCAGTCAACTTTCAGGCAGTAAACCTCCAAAACTCAAAAACTCACACCAAACTCAACAGAACACTTCGAAAAGCATGCCATACAGCCCAACACCATATAAAATCTATATATAAACTACGGGAAGGGGTAATGTCACGACCCGAGAGCACCCCCTAGTCGTAACACGGCGTACTCGACCCCAAAGTGGTCTAATACAAGCCTCATAGCATTCTTGAACATAAGAGCATAGGAAAATAGAGAAGAATTAAAAAATTTCCTTTACAATCGAAAAGACTTTCATTAAAAAGCAACCGGAAGACTTACTAGACTTTATATACTATGTCTCAAACCATCTAATACTTTGAATACACCATTGGGACTTAGCCCATACAAAAGCTTTAACATAAACTAAAAGACATAAAGGAACAACGTGGGTATTGTCCTCGAAACTATGAGGACTCACTAAGTCTTCATCTTCAAGCACCTTAGAAACCTATCCTTCAAGCTTAGAACACCAATATCTCCAAACCCTGCACTTTGGTAAAAAGGGAGAAGAAATATGGGTTAGCACATTAGATGTACTAAGTATGGAAGCCATTCAAAAACATGCTTAAAAAAGACATTTTCTTTGATAGTCATGATATATGCCATTTTGATAAAAACCTTCATGAACATAAACATAAGAGGCATAATATTCAATCACAACCAACATACAAGTCATTTAAACCACATTAGAACATAATCATCATATAAACCTTTACCTTCACATTAAGCCTTCAACTCAAGTACCCCTCAAGCTATACTTTGTGCAATGTATGAATAGCGTCCCATACCACAATAAACATCAAAGTACCACCTTAAGGTCACCAAAAGTGAACTTACCATTCGACCTTTCCACCTTTACACAATAAATCATATAAGAGACATAAACATTACATAAGTCACATCATCACACTAAAACCAACATCTAAGACAACTCGAAGTCATACTTGTGCAATGTGCAAGTAGCATCCCATACTACTACTCACACTAAGTACTCCTTTGAAGTCACCATAGACAAGCCACATTCATATACAATAAGTCATTACAAGGAAGTAACTCATAATACAATCCAAGTATAACATGTATCATTACATTTAATCATAAGTCACATTCTTCATTAACTTAATTACAATAAGAGCACCTTCATTCATTAGACATTAAATCAACCTTCTTCATTAGCATCATCATAAGAGCTCATTCATTTCATTTAACATTATAAAGGAACACACCATGACCTCTCTCAAAGCCTACTTGTGCAATGCATAGATGGCGTCCCATACCACCAGCTACACTAAGTAGTGCATTCTTAAGAAGCCATAGTTCATTAAAATTCTTTGTGGGGGTAATCATTAACCGACATAGACCATGTCAGCGATTCATGGAATCCTGGTGTCACCCTCACCTGATAAGGGATCCACTAGCTAGACCTATGTGGGCACATTGTTAAGGGATAGGGAGATTGCTACTAGATTCCCCGCCTCAACTCACAGTTGAGCATCCATCTCAAGAGGTTGCTACTAGATACCCCGCCTCAACTCATGGATGAGCATCCACCCCAATTCATATCCACTCGGTGCTTGGCATTATTCCCCACGGAGTACTTTACATTCATTACATTTGTTCATTATGGGATAAGAGATTTCTACTAGATGCCCCACCTCAACTAACGTATGAGCATCCATCTCAAACCCAATATTCATTAAAAAAAGATAAGGATTGCTACTAGATACCCCACCTCAACTCACGCGAGGTCATCCATCCCAATCCAACATTCATTCATTGGAAAGCTCATAGATTCAAATATGAGAATATCCTTTCACCTAAGAACCCCCTTATTGTGAGAAAGTCCTTTCACAACAAGTCATTTCATTCATTAGAGTACAATTGACAATAGCCTTTCAATAGAGTCATCATTCATTAAAATTATCATAGAACTTCATTCATTAGTCATTCATGAGTGTGTGAGTATGTGAGAATATCCTTTCACATATAGACTCATCATTCATACAATTGCCTTCTAAACATGATTATCACTCATTCATAAGTATCACACACATATAATTTCATCATATTCATACATTAACCATTCATTAATTCATGAGTGTCAAATTGAGAAATTGCCTTCAATAATAACACACCTTACATTCTAGACAAGATCATCCCTCTATCATTGAAATCCCATGCATATCCTTCACATCACATTCATATATACAACATCATGATAATACTTCAATTACTCACACTATGCCTTCAAGGCCATGATCACAATGTACATAGTAAGTAAACACCTCCACCTTTCAAGTGGATCAATAGCTCAAGCACAATTCTACTTCAACATGTAAATTAGGTCAACTTTCCCTTACAAGGCCATGATCATAAGTCACCAACAAACCTTTAACTAATACAACTAGGCATGAATAGTGATTCAATTCAACAATCTAAATCAAGTTAGGCATAATCCATCAACATTCATTCATGATCATCAAACCCACTTCAAAAGGTACAATTTAGAAATTGAGAGAATTCATGGGTTCATAGAGTATTTTCATTGTAAATCATCAATTAAACATCGACACAATCATAATTTGTCATTAGAAACCATTTGTAAATGTTTTATGGAAGAACACATGAGATTGAGTAAAACCCTAGATTTTTCATACTTTGAAATCACCTTTGAATTGGCTCCTTGAATGAAAAAATAGACAAGGATCAAGACTACCATACCTTTCTATTGATTCCCCATGAAAATTGAAGAAGAAACACCTTGGAATCCCCAACCCTAGCTTGATCTTGACCTTGATCTCCAATGGAGTTTCTAGAGAGAGGACTTTTTGGGAGGGAAGGGTTTTGATTTGGAGTTTTGAAATATACTTTGCCATGAACACTCGATGCAATTGGTCCCATCTATGAATTGAATTATATGGAAACTCAGCAAACCATACCGCAGCATCACCGATCAATGACAGAGGGAAGACTCTCAAACATATGACATCCATATCCAATTCTGGTCATCCCACACAATTCTGGCAGACACTTCTCAATTTAGCCATGTGACCACGTGGATATTTTGATGCTAGACTAGAAATGAACCCTCGTGATGTAAGCATTTGCATCAGATTGCTGGTTACCACAAATGTATGCCCTTGAGGTAGAGGAGGAAGAACAATGGGCCCTTCTGATTCAACTATATTAAAGTCAACCCTATAGTTATCATGCAACCTCGGTGTCCTTGATGTGCATGAATTAGGCTTGTTTGATGATCTCACCTTATGAGGTGTAGTGAGTTAGAGAAGTTTGGCCCGGTTTGGTAGGCTCATATGAGGCTTTGAGTGGTGTTGGTAAGGTTTCTTGTGAGCAAGAGTGTTTAGATGAGAACCTCTCTAAGTTGGAAGTACCAATTGGGATCTTAGACCGTCAAGTCAAGAAATAGAAGAGTAAGAAAGTGCTTCCATGAAAATGTTGAGGAGTGATATTTTTAATAAGGGTGTTAGTTGAAGGTGCTTAATTGGGAGGCCAAGGGCCAATGAGATGTCCCAATATCCTTATGTTCCCTTCTATTTCTCCTCTAGCCTATGGGGATGAGTTCTCCTTGACTCATTTCTTGATCATGGAGTCTTGGATGTTATGCATGTCCTATAATTTCTTTTTTCCCATATAGTTTCTTTTGTTAACCTTGTTAGGGTTTGGATGCATGGTTATTAGACCTCTATTAGTTTTAGAGCTCGATAAGGTTTCAATCAGTCTTGATAATGCCTTGAGTTTCTTGAAAGCAGTAGTATTTGAGGTTTTTGTAAAAAGGGGCTTAATCCCAAGAGGGAGATCATGTGCATGAGTAGCAACATTGATTGAGAGTCCTGATATCATCATCTATCTTATATTCCTATCCTAGTTTGAGACCAAGAGTTCCTTTATGGGCTTGTTCTATATCTAGGAGTCATGAGTGTTTTAGAATTTCCATGAACTCCTTATGTTATGCATGTTTTTGAAAGATTCTTATTTTGTATAAAATGAATTTTTCATGATTTACATGTTCCTCATGTTATTGTTCATTTTAGTATGATGATGGCACAATTGACTTCATGAGATGGTGTAATGAACATCCTTGTTTGTGTTTTGATGAAATGGCACTTGAGCTCCATGTTGGTTGTATTAAGCTTGTTTTAATGAGAAAATGTAATTCTTCCTATGACTATGTGATTAATGATCTTTAGAAGTGATGGTATAGGCTCACTCCTAAGAGGGAGATGGTATGCCTAGCCAATATTGTTGTTACGTGCTTATATGTTGCCATGACTTCTTTATATAATGCATGTTCATGAAAACTTGTGTTTTGAAAGAAAATGAGTTTATTTGGATTGTTTCCCTCATGTTGTGGTACTTTGAGTAAGAGTTGCTTATTGTACTTCATGAGAAGAATATTTGGTCATGTTTAGTTAGGAGATGGTAGTTCCTTCTCGAACATGAGAAGTAATGAGAATTTCATGCATAATGAATTTGTAGATGTAGTTCCTACTTCTTTGTATTGCATTGAACATGTTGAATGAAGTTGGTGTTTCCTTCGTGAATAAATGCACATTGTGAATGATGTCTTTTGAGTTGTGCAACATTGTGATGTTTCATGTATGTTTGGGGCTGCTAGTCTTGAGTCGTTAATTCCTAAATGAGTTTTAAGTGTGATTTGAGGATGAATGTTCCTAAGTAGGGGATAATGTAACGACCTAGAAAATGATAGGATGAACTAGAGCCTTGACGTTCGGGTTAGAGTGACTTTGAGTTGGTGTCTAGGCTGCTTTAGAACTTAAATGGAGTGAGGAAGGTGCCTAGGGTGCAATCTAGGACCTAAACTAGCAAGATAGGGTGGTAGAAACCTTGTTGCTTGATGGAGCCTTTTGGCGATGGGCTGCTTGATCGCCCAAAGAGTTGGGCGAGTCGCCCTAGCTTGTGCCCTCTTTGATCACCTAAGGGACTGCCCTCTTAGCCTTAGTTCTGGAACAATGAGAGACCTAAGTTGAAGCTCACCAAGCTAGTTTGCGAATCGCCCATTACTCCCATACCATCGCCTAGTTCACTACCCATTTGTCCAAGACGCTGGACCAAAGGGCAAGCTAAATGGTTGCTCGCCAACCTGGTTGGCGTGTCGCCCTTTGGTACCCCTCCATTGCCCAATGACCGGCCCTTTTAGTGAGCTCACTGGAACAAAGGGCGAGCCAAAGGTGCACTTGGCGAGCCCAAGGTTCCAAAGGGCGAGCAAAGTCGTGGTGGCTAGCAAATTTTTAAGTTAAAAACTTTGCGGGGCCTTAGTTCTTTTCCAAAGTTGAGTCCCTATTATTTTATTCCTTTACCTAAAAGTATATAACCCTTTTAGACTTTAAATCCCTTTCATTAAGTCACTTTTCAAAGAAATAAAAGAAGACCCTCCTCCTCTCAAATATTTCTCTCACTAGAAATCCTCCATTAGAGAAGAAAAAGAAGAAGAAGGGAGCCATTGAAGCTAGGGTTTGTGGATTCCAAAGGTTATTCCCCAAATATGTTGGAGATTCTTAGCTAAGGTATGGGAGTTCTTCATTCTTGGTTAGCTATCACCAAGAAGCCTCTTCAACTATGTTTTCAAATTCCCCAAATCTAGGGTTTTCAAATCTAGTCATGGGTCTTCTTCCAAAACGAAATCAAATGTTTAATTAATGTTTATTTTGATTGATTATGTTGATTTATGATTGGATTAATGGATTATTAATGGATTTTGATGAAAATATCCCTTGGACCCATGATCTCCCCTTTTTTCTAAAATCTGAACTAAGTTGTGACTTGATTGATCATTGAAGCTTAACAATTGATTATGCTTATGTTTATTATGTTGTTGAATCATGATATATCTCTATCTAGTATAATAATTCTAGAATTTAGGATTGATCTTGATTCTTTGCCTTGAAAGGCAATTTGCTAGGGTTGTATATGTTGATGAAGATTGTATATTAACTTGTTGATCCACTTGAAAGGTGGAGGTGTTTAATTATGATGTGATTACTTGATGTTAGTATAATTCTACATGTATTCTTGATTAACCTAAGATTCTAGGGTTATGTCAAGAAAAAGGCAAATAGAGGGTCTAAATATGATCCTCCAATTATGATTAGTTTCTTCATGTAATGCCTTAGATTAGATCACCTAGACTTGAATTGGTTTGGGTAATACTTCTAAACATGAATTGGCTTGATCATGATATTATATGCATGTTTATGTGTACTTAAAGTATAATGTGCCAATCATGATGTGATTAGTGTATTGATGAGTTGTTGTATTATGGTATTCCCTTATCAATTGTGTTATTTCTATATGTTGGGATGAATTGGTCCATAGCCCTTGAGGGGCACATTGTGAGGGTTTGTGCATATTGACAAGATGTGTATATTCTAGTATTGTTGAAGGTATATTCTCCCCTTACCCTTACACTTGATATTTCATGAATTGTCTACGATGATGATAATGTTGTTGTTGTGTCATTAAAAGGAAAATTACACACACACACTCCATGCATAAACATGATCATGATGTATCAATGGTGTCAATTGAAAGTATAGTTTTCATATGCACCTTTACACATTATTATGCATGAAATATACATAAATTATGTTGATCCTATTCTGTTGATTGAAAGTCCATTCTCATGAGAACACATGATTTTGGTGTGAAAGTTATCCTCACATACTAATTATGATTCTAACATTGAAAGTACATTCTCACCTTTAATGAATCCTTGAGCTATTTTTTGAATTGTATTGAATGAAGGGTAGAGCACTCCTTCACTCATATAAATACAATTCACGACTAATGACGTACAATTTGGGAAATAATGGTTAGCACCGAATGAATATGGATAATGAGGTAAAGGCCCTCCGGCCAATGCAATAGCGAGGGTCATCCACTAGGGAACTCATGAGATGGGAGCCCCTCTGCCAATGCAATGGGAGAGTTTCTGGAAGCAATCTCCCTATCGTATAACTATGTGCCAATATAGAACCTTAGCTAGTGGATCCACCTTATAGCTAGACATTTTAGTTCTACCTTAGGCAAGTAGAACACCTTTCTCGGTGTAGGGTTACAGACACCGGATTCCATGTAGCTCACATGGTCTATGTTGGTTATGGCTACTTTTCCCTAAATAATAAATATAATGAATGAGACATGAACTATACTATGACTTCTTGGTGAATTTACTTAGTAGGAGTGGGGGTATGGGACTTCACTTCCACATTGCACAAGTAGACTTAGTAGGATGTCATATGATGGTTTCTTTGCATTATGAAGAGATTTGAATGCATGCATGTATATTGAATGGATAGTTGTTATGAATGACCTCCCTTATAATTCAAGTAATGTACATGTCTATTTCCTTAGTTGTAACTATTGATTATAATGAGGTCTAAAGATGAAGTACATCACAAAGGTAACTTCAAAAAATTACTTAGTAGGGTTGGTATTACGGGATGCTAACCACACATTGCACAAGTGTTCCTTAGGAGTTACTAAGGTAGTGGCTTTACTATAAAATGAGTATAAATGTGATCTTGGTTTGTGTTGTACATTTTGAATACATGTTAGTTACATACATTGCACAAGTGTTTCTTAGGGGTTGCCTATGTGATGATTACTTAATGATGAGATGATATTTGTATTGGTCTTGTATTACCTTATGCTTGGAGGCTATGTATTGTGAAGATTGGGATTTGTATTATATTGATGTAGGAGACTATGCTTGTTATTATAATGATATATCTCATGTTATAATGAAATGTACGTGAGTTGCCTTATTGGTTGCATTCTCCAACTATATCAAAGATGATGTTCAAAAATGGCATATAGCATTTTTTCAAATGAAATGTCCCTTTTCATGCATGTTTTAAATGGTTTTGTGCATGGCTTCCATACTTAGTACTTTTTGTGCTAACCGCTTCTTTCTACATTTTCTATAAGTGTAGGCTTTGGAGATATTGGATTCCATCCTCGTGGATAGGTTCATAGGAGATGAAGAAGAAGAAGATTGGGGAGTCCTCATAGTATTCGAGGGCTCAACTTTATGTCCTTTATTGTCTTTCTTTTATGTTTTAGACTTTCGTTGTAAGGGCCGTGTCCCTAAGATTTGTATTTCAAAAGTTGTATTAAAGAGTTTTATTCCAAATATAAATTGAGGGTTTGAGACATAGCGTCATAGATACTCTTTCATTTTTATAAGAGACTTCGATTGTAAAGAAAAGTTTTAAATTCCGCTCTAATTTTCCTATACTTCAATTTTCATGAATGCTATGAGGCTTGAATGTGACCCCTTTGGGGTCAAGTACGCCGGTCACTTCTAGGGGTGCTCTCGGAGCGTGACCATACTAAACCCTAAAAACAACAAAAAAAACCTAAGCCCTAAACCCTAAAGTTATAAAACACTAAAAACCCTTAACCTAAAAAACCCAAATCCCTAAACCTAAAACCCTAGAAAAAACCCTTAACCCTAACTTAAAACCCTATATTCTAAACCTAAAACCCTATGAAACTCTAAACCCTAAACCTTAAGAAACCATTAATCCGATAAATCCTAAAACCCATTTAAAACCCCTACAAAACCCTAAGCTTTAAATCCTAAATCCTAACAATCCATAACCCTACCTAAAAATCCCAAAAACCCTTAAACCTAAAATATTCTAGTCTCTAAACCCTTTAAAGCCCTAAATAGTATATGCTAAATCCTAAAAATACACAAAAAAACAGTAAGCCCTAAACCGTAAACCTATAAAACCCTGAAAAACCTTAACTTAAAAAACCCTAAAAACCTAGATCAAACCCTTATCCTAAAGAACTAAATCTAAAAAAAAAACTAAGCCCTAAACCTTAAACCCTAACCTAAAACACTAAATTTTAAACCTAAAACCCTAAAAAAAACCTTAACCCTAATTCTTAAGAAACCCTAAATCCTAAAAACCCTAAAATAAACCCTAAAGTCATTTAAAACCCCTACAAAGCCCTAAGCTCTAAACCCTAAATCCTAAAAATCCGTAAACCCTAAACCTAAAAAACACAAAAAAACCCTAAACCATAAAAAACTCTAAGAAACACTTAATCCTTAAAACACCTAAAAAACTCCAAAACCTAAAAATATTCTACCCTCTAAACTCTATAAAACTCTAAATCATATGCTAAACCCTAAAAATCACAAAAAAAATCCTAAAGCCCTCAACCCTATACCTATAGAGCCCTAAAAAACCCAATGCCCTAAACTTTAAAAACCTAGATAAAACCCTTAGCCCTAAACCCTAAACCCTAACCTAAAACCCTAAGAAAACCTAAACCCTAAATATTAAGAAACCCCAAAATCCTATAAACCCTAAAAGCCATTTAAAATCCCTAAAAACCATTTAAAACCCCTACAAAACCCTAAGCTCTAAATCCTAAATCCTAAAAAACCATAAACCCTAAATATAAAAAACACAAAAAACCCTAAACCCTAAACCCTTAAAAAACGTTAAGAAACACTTAACCCTTAAAAACCCTAAAAATACCCAAAAATCCCTAAACCAAAAATATCTAAAAACCCTATAAACCCCTAAATCGTATATGCCAAACCCTAAAAACACAAAAATACCCTAAGCCCTAAACTCTAAACCTATAAAACCCTAAAAACCTTAACCCAAAAAACTCATAAACCAAAACCCTAAAAACATAGATAAAAACCTTAACCTCAAACCTCAAACTAAAAAAACCCTAACCTAAAACCCTAAATCCTAAACCTAAAACCCTAAGAAACCCTAAATCCTATAAATGCTAAAAATCATTCAAAACCCCTACAACAACTTAAGCTCTAAATACTAAATCCTAAAAATCCGTAAACCCTAAACCTAAAAAACAGAAAAAAAAACCTAGGTCTTAAACTCTAAACCCTTAAAAACCCTAAGAAACACTTAACCCTTAAGAACCCTAAAAACCCCTAAACCTAAAAGACTCTAAGATATAAACCCTTTAAAGCCCTAAATTGTATATTCTAAACCCTAAAAAAAAGCCCTAAGCCCTAAACCCGAAACCTATAAAAACCCTAAAAAACCTTAACCTAAAAAACTCAAATCCCTAAACCTAAAACCCTAAACCTAAAATAACCCTAAGCCCTATACCCTAAAGCCTAACCTAAAACCCTAAATTCTAAACCTAAAACCCCAAACCTTAAGAAACCCTAAATCCGAAAAACCCTAAAATAAACCCTAAAACCCAATAAACACCCCTAGAAAACCCTAAGCTCTAAACCCTAAATCCTAAAAATCAGTAACCCTAAAAATCCTAAAAACACCTAAACCTATAATATACTAAGCTCTAAATCTTCTAAAGCCCTAAATCGTATGTGCTAAATCTTAAAAACACAAAAAAAAAACCTTAAGCCCTAAACCGTAAACCTATAAAACCCTAAAAACCTAGATAAACCCCTTAACCTAAATAACTAAATCTAAAAAAAACCTAAGCCCTAAACCCTAAACCCTAACAATAAACCCTAAATCCTAAACCTAAAACCCTAAAAAACCCTAAACCCTAAACCTTAAGAAACCCTAAATCCTATGAACCCTAAAAACAAATTAAAATCCCTAAAAAACCCTAATATATAAACCTTAAATCCTAAAATTCCATAAACCCTAAACCTAGAACACACAAAAAAAACCTAAGCCTTAATCCTTAAACCCTAAAAAACCCTAAGAAGACTTAACCCTAAATAACCTTAAATAACCCTAAAAAGCTAAAAACAACTAAACCTAAAAAACTCTAAACTCTAAACCCTATTAAGCCCTAAATTGTTTATGCTAAACCCTAAAAAAAAAAAAACCTAAGCCCTAAACCCTAAATCTATAAAACTCAATAAAACCTAAACCTAAAAAACCCAAAGTTGTAAACCCTAAAAACCTAGATAACCCTTACCCTAAAACCCTACATCCTAAAACACTCTAAGCCCTAAACCTTAAACCCTAACATTAAATCCTAAATACTAAATCTAAAATCCTAAGAAACCTTAAACCCTAAATCTTAAGAAACCCTAAATCCTTTAAACCCAAAATAAACCCTAAAATCCATATAAAACCCCTATAAAACCCTAAGCTCTATACCATTAATCCTAAAAATCCATAAACCCTAAACCTAAAAAACACAAAAAGCTAAACTCTAAAATCTAAAAAACTTTAAGAAACACTTAACCCTTTCAACCCTAAAAAACCCAAAAACCCCTAAACCTATAAAACTCTAAGCTCTAAACCGTATAAAGCCCTAAATCGTATATGCTAAACCCTAAAAAACACTAAGCTCTAAAACCTAAAACTATAAAACCCTAAAAAACCCTAAGCCCTAAACCATAAACCCTAACCTAAAACGAGTCACGACCCAGGGGTACCCCCTAGATGTAACAAGGAACATAGAACCCCGAAAGGCACCATGTAAGCCAGTTAGCATCTCATAACATAAGACTAGAACAATAAAGAGTAAATACGTATTTTAAGTCCAAAATATTCATAAAGGAAAGTGTAAGTCCAGACTTATCCCAATATAGCCATCTATTACAAAACTTGAATGAAATAGGGACACAACCCATATAACATAGTCCAAAAAGGAAATACAAGAAATGAAGTTACTAATTAAAAACATCCATCCTCGAATCATGAGGACTCACCAACAAGCTAGGAGAAATGAACAAATCCAAGCTTTAGCCACAATGAGGACCACCTTGAGAACAGGACCCTACACTTGGGAAAAATGTAGGAAAATATGGGTTAGTACAAAAATGCACTCAATATGATAGCCATGCATAAAAACCTTGAAAACATGCTAAAAGAGAAATTTTAGTTGAATGCATGCAATTTACTAAGTTAAAGCATCATTTTGAAGATAATGGAAAGGCATAAGTCATAAGCATATTCCTTACATATATTATCATATCATAAGAGAAACATACCATAAGTACCCTCAAAGCATACTTGTGCAATGCATGAATAAGATCCCATAATCTCACCCATACTTAGTAAATATTCTTTAGTAGCCATAGTTCATAATTCATGTTCTTGTCATAGTGGGAATAAGCCTTAACCGACATAGACCATGTGAGCTTAACATGAAATTCGGTGTTACCCACACCGAAAAGGGTTGTCCTACTTGCCTAAGGTAATACCATAATTTGTTAGCTTCAGGTGGATTCACTAGCTAAATATCCTAAGAGGGCACGTATTATATGGGATAAAGAGATTGTTACTAGAAACTCGGCCTTTCTCACGGGGGAGCTTCCATCTCAAGAGATTGCTTCTAGAAACCTATCCTTTCTCACGAGGGAGTTTTGATGAGTCCACGATTTGGATTCATTTAGGGCTTTATTTTAATAGATTTAGTGTCCTCAAATGCATATTTTGTGCCAATAACTGATCTAAATCCTTGAATTTTAGGTATTTGGATTGAGGAACAAAGCATGGATACTATTGAGCAAAAAGGAACAAAGCAGCTGAAAGAATGATGGAATGAAGGCCTGAGGATCGCCTAACCATTAGGCGAGTCGCCGAATAGCCAGGGTCTCACCTAATGTTCCAGAGTGCCAAGCCCTGAGGAGAAAATCTAGTCCATGAGAGAAAGGAGTAGTCGGTGAGTCGCCAAATGATTTTGCGATTCAGTGCCATATTGCCCAAAGTTAAAGAACCTAAAGATGCTGAGGGCAAAAGCAAAACGATGATGAAAATGACCAAAGGGCGGATCACCGATTGGATTGGCGATCCCGACTAACTGCGCTGACTGAACCTCTGCAGCACACTTATTGACAACTATAAATACTTATTTAAATTTTTAGCTTAGTATCTGATCTTTTGTTGAAACATAATATTTTTTAGTGTTTGAAGTTGAGAGCTTAGAATAAATAGAGAGACAATATTTCCTTACCTTTGAAGATTTGAAGATTTCTATTTCTAAGAAATTTTAAGTGGGTGTTGAAGATTCTTCATGTTAGACCTTTGGAAAGACAATATCAAGTTGATGGAAACACAACTTGGTAACGATTTTTACCTTTTTACTATGACTAGCTAAAACCCCAATTCTTGGGGTATGATTATGTGATTATGGGTTGATTTAACTGTTGGGTATTGTTAATTGATAGTTTATTTGTAGTTTGAAAGTAATTTCGTTCAGTAATTGTGGTTGAATTTAATGGGTTGTAGTTGTAAATGCAATCTTAACTTCGTGTTTTTGGCTTGTTCGAGAGAGAGGTTTTAAAACTAAAATTACTGAATTGATGGTGTGTGGGTATTGGGTTGTCATGGGTTCAGCTCGAGAGAGTGCACACTAAACCCTTTTCCACATATTCAGCTCGAGAGAGTGAATGGACTAACTGCTGGGTATTGTTAATTGATAGTTTATTTGTTGTTTAGAAGTGATTTCGTTCAGTAATTGTGGTTGAATTTAATAGGTTGTAGTTGCAAATGCAATCTTAACTTCGTGTTTTTGGCTTGCTCAAGAGAGAGGTTTTAAAACCAAAATTACTGAATCGATGGTCTGTGGGTATTGGGTTGTCATGGCTTTAGCTCGAGACCCTTTTCCACACATTCATCTCTAGAGAGTGAATGGGCTTAAGCGAAGGCTGTGCTTCATTGCTGCTTATTGGTGTTCGAGAGAAACCAATTTGATTACGGGTAAATTGTTCGAGAGAAAGTTACCCCCCACTAAAGTCTAGCTTATTCACTGATTTGCAGTTGTTTATTATTAGTTTCAATTACCCGGTTGTTTACCTTAGCCCATAATCCAATCACATCCCAAGAATATCGTCTCCATATTCGTATTTTCGTGCTATTTGCTGTTTTAGTTGATAATCGAATACAAAACCCCTCCTTGATATTTGACACTTGTGTCACCTATAATTTAAACTATGCTTTTACTCATAAATGTTTTTAGTCATGATTGACTTGAGCATATTCTTACTTGCCTATCAATTCTCAATTACGAACCACTCCTTTGAGACTCGACCCCAACTAACTAGTTGGGTTATATTACTACTCACGATCATTGGCACTTAGTATTGGATGAAGTATCTTTGATAGCGTTCATTTATCAAAATGGCACCGTTGCCGGGGAGTGGTGTTACTTGAGAATCTTTAGTTAAGTTTAATATTTGTTCTTGTTAGTTGTAGTAGAACTTGCTTAATTTTTAGTTTTGGTTTTTCGCGTTGTTTGTTGAGCAGAAAATTGGAGCATATTTGGTAGCAACAGTAACCCAATGGATTACCCTCCTTCTATATTGATGATTTTTAGGGATAACATTCTAAATTTCAAGCAATTAGAGGGTGAGTCCATTTATGAGTTGTGGCAAAGGTTTAAAATCCTATTACAACAATGCCCAACTCATGAGATTCTGGATAAACTACTTTTGGAATGTTTCTACCGGGGTCTTGGCCCAGAAAATAGAATAATGGCTGGCCAACTCTCTTCGGGCTGCTTGATGCGATATTCCTATGAAACCGCAGCCCAACTCCTTGATTTTGTGGCCATAACCAACAAGGAGAAGATGGAGAAATATAAGGACCAAGACTTGACCACTTTGTTGGGTCAGCTAGATGTCTTGGCCCAAAAGTTCAAGGACTTGGAGGCACTGTCCAATAAGAATGACATGTACATCCCCCCTCACGAGCGCCGAAAGATGAAGAAGCAAGAGGGCGGGCAAACTGAAGAGGACCTCTTACTCATTCTACACAAAGTTGAAACATACGACAGAATGTTGGACGAGATAATCATGATGCTGAACCAGGTGACGACCTCTCATTCTATGCTCATTCAGCTGTTGGGGTCCCAAATGGACCAGGTGTTGTCTTCTCTCTACCTAGAGCCAAAAGAAAGGTGGCCTTATGAAAATGAGGCAAAACCCACTAATGGAACTTAAGTGGGGAGTTGTGTCGTGCCACGACGTTAACTAAGGCGCTTCTTGGGAGGCAACCCAAGTGTTTATTGCTTTGTTTTTGTTTTGGAAAATAATCGTGTGTTGATTGTGTAGGTTAAAGTGTGGAAAGTGTTTGAAAAATGCAGGTTGGCGAGCTAATGGTCCAGTCGGCGCATCGCCGAAGAGGTCGGCGAGCCCGACCTAATCTGCCATTTGACTCAAGACATCTTCAAATTAGAGTCTGTAAAACTCGATGAGCCCAAGAGAAGCTTGGTGAATGGCCGACCGGGTCGGCAGTCTCGATTTAGTCCACCCTTTGGACACCCACATTAACTGGAGGTCCTGTAAAACTCGGCGAAGTAAGTGACAACTAGGCGGAGTGCCGAGTGGTTCAGCAAGCATGACTAACGTCATGGACTGAGTGAGAACTGGACGGTTTTTAAGGCTAAAGGTCAAAAGTTTCAAACTCATTCCCTTTCCCTCACTTTTTATCTTCCCAAACGCACACCCGTACTCTAGTTTATATATTTTTTCACTTTTAGAGTATTTTAGTCATTGATTGTGCTCGTATTTGGATTACATTGCTGCCTAGCATTTCAATATCACTCTAATCGACATCTAAGGTTGGTTTTCCAAACCCTTAGTTTACTTTTATCGAAATTGTAGTCTTATGGAAATGATCTTATCGTATTGACGTGTATTGGGCCTCTATGATAGGATTTGAATGTTCAAATGCCTGCTTTGATGTGATAATCTTGCCCATAATGTTTTGAGTGTTGAAATCCTGTATTTTTATGCCTTAAAATTGGTTAAATCATGTGGGGTTGTGCTTGCATGTTGTTGAGTCTAGTCGGGTGTAGTCTAAGTAACCCGTGTTTGTGCCAAATGATATAATTTTCCCAATAATAGAGTGGGTGACGTCATTCTTAAGGGAAAAATTCATCAAATGGCCAAATTCGGTAAAACTGGGAGAAGTCTGAGTATCCCGGGATAATGGGTGAAATGGGTCTTGCTTTAATTTGATGGGTGCATGCTTTTATTTTGTTTTTGGGGGTTGGAGGGTTGAATTTGAGAAGTTGGGTAGAAAGTAGGCACTTTGGGTCATTTGGCAAGCTTGGTCGAGATCGCCGAACCACTTGACAGTTTGCCAAAGTTCCTCATCTCGCCTTTAATTTCTTGCTAAATGAGTAATTTGGCTCTATAACTTTCGGCGAGAAGCCCGAGGTCGCAAAAAGCACTCGGTGACTCGTCGAAAGTCTTCTTGATCGCCTTTTTATCTGCACCCCTGAGCCTTTTTGCACTGTAACTTTGAACGGGTTAGTCCTTGCTCACCGAACGCTGTCGGCGATTCGCCGAAAGGCCCTTCCCATCACCGACTTGCTAAAAATTTTGAGCCAATCCCTTTGGCGAGCCTGACCTAGCTCGCCAAAGAGATTCAGCGACTCGCAGAGTGGTTCGGCGAGTCTATCTGCGACTTTTTTATGTGCTTTTGTTTGAAGGTTTTCTAACTTTTTCTTGATGTTTTGCAGATAAGGTAAAGACCAATATTGTTATGCCACCCCAGAAAAGAGCACGGGATATCACAATAAATGAAAGGGGTTAAATCCTCCCAAGAAGGGAAGACAAGAACCTCTACCTGGAGATAAAGGCAAGGGCAAGAGGCCCATTTTTTACAGGGATACTACTTCCTGAGGCCCTTATATTCCTTCATGGGTCCGGGGATTCTATGCAGTTGTGCAGGCCTTTTTGGCAGATACACCCTTGGCAGCTCCTAGTGGGTCTAGTACTGTTGTTTCTTCTGAGGTGACTCCGGGTACTAAGACCCAGGACCAGAGTCATGCACCGGGAACTGATGCCCAGAAATATGGAGCGACTGTGTAGACAGGACCCCGTCTTTACCTCCCTCTCTGTCGTACTATATTTCACTTTTGGATATTTTTGTTTGCATTTGAGGGAACATGTTTTATTTGTGGTGGGGTGAGGCCCACCTTTTGTGATTTTGTGACTCTCTATTTTGTTTATATATTGGGTTTTGAGGTGAAATTGTGTTGTACACTTCTTTTTGTGGAATGTTTGGGCTTGTGGCTCCGTGTTTTTAATTATAAAAGACTTTTGACCCTTTCGAAATTTTTTGGCACCTCTTGTTTGTGTTGAATGTAGATGTTCTTTTGCAAATTTGTGTATCGGTTTTAATCAATACCGGTTACTTGAATAGTTCTCTCAATTGAATAAAAATGAATATGCGGCTATGATAAGGCCAAATAAAGTTGTATAGGTAATATGTGAACCTTTTGCATCTCGTTGTGACTAGCCAAGTATCAAATTGATTCTTTTGTGATGAACATTGCACACTAGCAAAGGTGTGGAGTCTTGTTTGTCATTGGTGTCAATGCCTTGTCTGATGAGCTTTCTATGAACCATGCATGATGACACCTAGAATTTCCCCCGTTAGTCCGGTTGACTAAGTGATGCAATCTCTTGATATGATCTTAGGAAACTTTGAAGAGTGTGAAACAAGTTGACATTATACCTCTTTTTGTGGCCTACCTTGTGAGTGTGTGAACCCCGCTTGAGCACCCTTTGAGCCTTAACCTTTTCTTGGAAGAAACTTGATGACATTGTGACTTTTTATTAATCCATTACCCATAATCCTCATGAATTGTGGTTAGTTTGAATAGCCAACTTAGGCCAAAAGCCTAAGTTGGGGGTGTGTTGAAAAGAGAAAGTAAATCAACAAGTGCAAGAAAGTCCTCTTTGACCCATGGTTTTGAGAAAAATGGAACCCCTCCATATAAAAAAATGAAAAACAAGAAAAGAATGAAAAAGAAAAAGGAAAAAAAAAGTTGCAGAATAAAGTTGTGAAAATGCAAAAATAAATGGGATTTCCAACAGTTCATGGAAAGTGGATAATAGGATGACTTGTGAGAATGAAAATGATGAAGAAAAGGGAAGAAAGAGTTGTTCACACCACATTTCATGAGGAATACAACCATTGAGCTTAAATGGCAATACCTTTGCACTCAGCCCCATTACAAACCTTGAAAAGACCTTTTTGATCTTGAGTGAGCTGAAACAATGTTGATTGGAAAATACAGGCAAACCTATGGGTGAAGTCATGCATTGTGTTCATCTTTATGAGTGTGAGCGTTGCTTTTGATTCTGAAACTTTAAATTGTGAACCATTGTGTGTAAATATGGAATCATTCTTTGGGTGAAGGCATTTGATCATCACTATTTTTGAGCTTGAACTTGCATTTGAAGCAAGTATTGTGAGCTTGAGATTCTTTGGTAATGGTGAGTCACAACTTGAGTCTTTAAGTGCACAATTGATCTTTCCATGAGTAAGTTGATTCTTGTTGTGTGCTTTCATGATTGAGTCTTGTATAGCACTATTTGATACATCCTTTTTGAATTACTGAACTTGAGTTTTACTTGAGGACAAGCAGAAGTTTAAGTTGGGGGGGTTGATGAGTCCACGATTTAGACTCATTGAGGGCTTTATTTAAATAGATTTAGTGTCCTAAAATGCATATTTTTTGCCAATAACTGATATAAATCCTTGAATTTCAGGTATTCGGATTGACGAACAAAGCATGGACACTATTGAGAAAAAAGGAACAAAGCAGCTGAAAGAACGAAAGAAAGAAGGCCTGAGGATCGCCTAACCATTAGGCGAGTCGCCGAATGGCCAGGGTCTCGCCTAATGTTCTAGAGTGCCAAACCCTGAAGGATAAAATCTAGTCGGTGAGTCACCGAATGGTTCCGAGATGCAATGCCATATCGCCCAAAGGTACAGAACCTAAAGATGCTGAAGGCAAAAGCAAAACGGCGATGAAAATGACCAAAGGGAGGATCGCCGATTGGATCGGCGATCCCGATTAACTGTGCCGACTGAACCTCCGCAGCACACTTTTTGACAACAATAAATACTTGTTTAAATTTTTCGCTTAGTATATGATCTTTTGTTGAAACATAATATTTTTCAGTTTTTGAAGTTGAGAGCTTAGAACTGAATAGAGAGACAATATTTCCTTAGCTTTGAAGATTTGAAGATTTCCATTTCTAAGAAATTTGAAGTGGGTGTTGAAGATTCTTCATCTTAGACCTTTGTAAAGACAATATCAATCGTACCCAGTTGATAGAAACACAACTTGGTAATGATTTTTACCTTTTTACTATGTATAGCAAAACCCCCAATTATTGGGGTGTGATTATGGGTTGATTTAACTGCTGGGTATTGTTAATTGATAGTTTATTTGTTGTTTAGAAGTGATTTCGTTCAGTAATTGTGGTTGAATTTAATAGGTTGTAGTTGCAAATGCAATCTTAACTTCGTGTTTTTGGCTTGCTCAAGAGAGAGGTTTTAAAACCAAAATTACTGAATCGATGGTCTGTGGGTATTGGGTTGTCATGGCTTTAGCTCGAGAGAGTGAACCCTAAACCCTTTTCCACACATTCAGCTCTAGAGAGTGAATGGGCTTAAGCGAAGGCTGTGCTTCATTGCTGCTTATTGGTGTTCGAGAGAAACCAATTTGATTATGGGTAAATTGTTCGAGAGAAAGCTACCCCCCACTAAAGTCTAGCTCATTCACTGATTTGCAGTTGTTTATTATTAGTTTCAATTACCCGGTTGTTTACCTTAGCCCATAATCCAATCACATCCCAAGAATATCGTCTCCATATTCGTATTTTCGTGCTATTTGCTGTTTTAGTTGATAATCGAATACAAAACCCCTCCTTGATATTTGACACTTGTGTCACCTATAATTTAAACTATGCTTTTACTCATAAATATTTTTAGTTATGATTGACTTGAGCATATTCTTACTTGCCTATTGATTCTCAATTACGAACCACTCCCTTGGGACTCGACCCTTACTCACTAGTTGGGTTATATTACTACACACGATCGTTGACACTTAGTATTGGATGAAGTGTCCTGATACGTGAAATCAAGCGTCAATCTCATATTCAATATCCACTCGGTGCTAAGACTTTATCCCACGGAGTACTTATTAAGTCATAACTTGTTTCATTAGGATTGCTCATTACATCACGTGTGAGAATAACCTTTCACCATCCATGTCTACATATAACATTATATTCAATTAGGTGAGAAACCCTTTCAACCTAGAATCTCCATTATGTAAGAAAACCTTTCACATTATGTTCATTATGTGTTCATAAGAATAACCTTCCAATCAACACAACCACATTATCATAATCATGGATAATTCACTCTCAAATTGTTCTTAAAGCATATACATAACCTTCATAAAACATGCACAATATCATATCTTGCCCTTTCAAAGGTCAAAAGTCATATCAAATCAACACATCTAGAATTGCTACATTAGACATGGATAATAACACAATTCAAATAACTCAATTACTACAAGCATATTCTCATAATATCTGTCTTTCATCAATTCACCCACATCACAAGGTCATCCGTCTACTTAGGATCTACCTCAATACCCTTGCTTGACACAATACGACCAAGGAAAGCTACAAACCTTAACCAAATTCACACTTGCTAAACTTTGCAAACAGTTTTTGGTCCTTAAGAATTTGCAACACAATTCTAAAATGGTCCACATGTTCATTCTCACTCCTTGAGTAGATCAAAATATCATCGATGAACACAATCACAAATATGTCTAGGTATTTCCTAAACACTCTATTCATCAAGTCTATCAACGCCGCCGGAGCATTAGTCAACCCAAACGACATTACTAGGAATTCATAATGACCATATTGAGTTCGGAAAGTTTTCTTGGGAATATCAACCCCTCTATCCCTCAATTGGTGATAACCTGAACGGAGGTCAATCATAGAGAAATAGCTAGCCCCTTGAAGTTGGTAAAATAAATCATCAATTTTCGGAAGAGGATATTTATTCTTGATGGTCACTTTATTCAATTGACGATAATCAATGCACTTTCTAAGGGACCCATATTTCTTTCTAACAAGCAACACGGGAGCACTCCATGGAGAGATACTTGGTCGGATAAAACCCTTGTCTAGCAAATCCTTTAGTTGCTCTTTCAATTCCTTTAACTTCGCCGGAGCCATTCTATAAGGAGGAATAGAGATAGGTTGTGTATCCAGAAGAAGTTCAATAGAAAAATCTATTTCCCACTCGGGAGGAATACCAAGTAAATCATCGGAAAAAACTTCTGGGAATTCATTAACCACCAAAACAGACTCAAGAGAAGAGGTTTAAGAATCTACATCCCTCACCCTAACAACATGGTAAAAGAAACCTTTCAAGATCATCTCTCTAGCTTTAAGGCAGGACACAAATTGACCTCTAGGCATTGAATTTCGCCCCTTCCACTCTAAGATAGGCTCATTCAAAAATTGGAATCTAACCACCCGAGTTCTATAATCAATAGAGGCATAACATGTGTGCAACCAATCCATACCAAGAATCACATCAAAGTCTAACATGTCAAGCTCTACCAAGTCAACAAGATTAACTCTATGGGACAAGGAAATGGGAAATCTTCTATAAACCCTCTTAGCCAGCATAGAATCACCAATCGGGGTAGAAATAAAAAAAGGTTCTAATAACACATCGGGGAGCATATCAAACTTCATGGCCAGATAAGGTGACACAAAGGACAAAGTAGCACCGGGATCTAACAAGGCATATACATAAATGAGAATGATTTTTAACATACCGGTCACCATATCCGAGGAGCTCTCTTGGTCACCTCGGGATTGAAGAGCATAAAAACGGTTTTGCTTTGGAGCAGTGGAGTTTGAACCACTAGGAGGATCTTGCTTGCGTTCTTTCCCCATGGCCGTAAGTGTTGGGCAATTCCTCAATTGATAAAGACCTTTACCACAACCAAAACAAATATCCGTACCAGCTAGGCACTTACCATCATGACTCTTGCCATATTTTGCCCAATTAGGCCTATTCACATAAGAGCCACCACCATTACCTCCTTGAGGTTTAGGGTTAGACACCCTATCCTTGGGGAAGCATTTGAGGAACCTTGGTTGGAGAACCTTTGTTTGAAATTTGGCCGACCTTGTCCATCAGATCTAGCATTGGAGAAATTCCCATCACCGGTTCTAGCTCTTTTCACCTCTCTATTCTTTTCCTTGAGTTTCTCTTCTTCCATTTGTTAGGCATGCACCATGAGACGTGAAATATCCATATTCGGGATAAGCATTGTCGTACGACATTCTTTAACTACCATGTCGGATACTCCCATCATAAATTTATTCATCTTAGCCCTTGAATCTGCCACCATAGTTGGAGCATACTTGGATAATTGGGTGAATTTTACAGCATACTCCTTCACACTCATACCTCATTGATGAAGGTTAATGAACTCTTGCATCTTCGCTTCACTCAAGAAATGCCGATTATAAAATTCCCATTCTACAAGGCCCGCTTCTACAAGTCTCTCACCCTTCCACTGATCATACCAGACTTGAGCCACATCTTTTAGTTGGTAGAAGGCTAACTCCACCTTCTCTTTCGAAGATACCCCCATAATATCAAGTACTTTATAAACCTCATCGATAAACCTTTGAGGATCCTCTTCCACTTTGGAGCCATGAAATTTGAGAGGGTTCATTCTAGCAAAATACCCAACCCTTGAAGCAGCCGAATTCACATTAGGATTCACATGAGTCACAACATCTCTATTGGCTTGAGACGTCACAGCTTGAGCTTGAGTCGTCAAAGCTTGGGCCAACATTTGAAAAGTCGACCTAACCTCCACATCTGACATAACTGAAGGATTAATCTGAGCTTGATTAGCTTGAGGAGCTTCTTCATTCACATTGTCACCCTCCATTCTTCTAGTGTTAGCCCTTCGTGTATTCATATCCTGAAGACACGAGAGAAGGATTAGGAGAGGGACTTTCACGACTTAAGAGTAATTAAAGAAGTGTACTTTCCTAATCATCTTATAGCCTCTCATTCAAAAATGTGGAGCGCTTCACACTTATGAACAAGACTCTACTAGACGTGGCTTATGAGACATCATCCTAGAATCATTCTAAACCTTGTGCTCTGATTACCAAGTTTGTCACGACCCACGGTTACCCCCTAGATGTAATAAAGCACACAGAACCCCGATAGGCACCATGTAAGCCACTTAGTATCTTATAACATAAGCCTAGAACAATAAAGAGTAAAAACACATTACAAGTCCAAAATTTTCATAAAGGAAAGCGGAAGTCTAGACTTTTTCCAATAGAGCCATCTATTACAATACTATAATGAAATAGGGACACAACCCATACAACATAGTCCAAAAAAGAAATACAAGAAATGAAACTACTAGTGCAATGCATGAATAAGATCCCATAATCTCACCCATACTTAGTAAATCTTCTTGAGTAGCCATAGTTCATAATTCATGTTCTTGTCATAGTGGGAATAAGCCTTAACCGACATAGACCATGTGAGCTTAACATGGAATCCAGTGTTACCCACATCTAAAAGGATTGTCCTACTTTCCTAAGGTAAGACCATCATTTGTTAGCTTTAGGTGGATCCACTAGCTAAATATCCTACCGGGGCACATAGTTTATGGGATAAGGAGATTGTTACTAGAAACCCTGCCTTTCTCACGGGGGAGCTTACATCTCAAGAGATTGCTTCTATAAACCCGGCCTTTCTCACAAGGGAGCTTCCATCTCATATTCAATATCCACTCAGTGCTAAGCATTTATCCCATGGAGTACATATTAAGTCATAACTTGTTTCATTAGGATAGCTCATTAGATCATGCGTGAGAATAACCTTTCACTGTCCATGTCTACATATTACATTAGATTTAATTAGGTGAGAGAGCCTTTCAATCTATAATCTCCATTATGTGAGAAAACCTTTCACATTATGTTCATTATGTGTTCATAAGAATAGCCTTTCAATCAACACAACAACATTATCATAATCATGGACACTTCACTCTCAAAGTGTTCTTAATGCGTATATATAACCTTCATAAAACATGCATAATATCGTATCTTACCCTTTCAAAGATCAAAGCTCATATCAAATCAACACATCTAGAATTGATACATTAGACATGGATACAATTCGTAATAACTCAATTACTACAAGCATAATCTCATAATATCATTCTTTCATCAATTCACCCACATCACAAGGTCATAAATTATCTATGAATGGATGAAGGAGTACCATACCTTAGCTATGAATTCAAAGGATTTGAGTAGAAAACCTTTCTCCATCAAACCCTAGCTCCAACTTCCTTCTTCTTCATCCTTGAAGTTTTAGAGAGAGAGACTTTTTCGGAGAGGATGAGTTATGTTGGGATTTTAGAAATAATGTCTTGGATGACTTAATTTAGTGACATAAAATCCTTATATAGGTGATCTAATTTAGTACAAAACGAGGTCACTTAATATTAGTTAAAACCAAAAAACCCAAAGTACCCTTAAACTTAACTGCCAGAAAGCAGTTCTAGGCCTCACCCATGACCCACCACTGACGGACCGTGGTTGGACCCATGGCCAATGCTGGTGAACCATGGTCTGGGTTCAGAGACCTGGTTGCTGGGACCTCCACCCATGACCCCTCATCCACGGGCATGGATGGACCTATGGGGCGTAGGTCCCCATTTGGGTCACTGTCCAAGCCATTTTCTAAGGTCTTCCTCAAGAACCCATGGTAGTCCTTGGGGGGAGGGGTCGTTCCTTGATGTTCTAACACAAAACTCTTTATTTTTAAGTACGGGGAGTTAGATTTACGACTCTAACCCTCATGTTAAGGTCTAATTTATCATACTAGTTTCTGGAGTGTTACAAAACCCTAAATCCTAAACCTTAAGAAACCCTAAACCCTATAAACCCAAAAAAAACAACCTAAAAACCATTTAAAACCCCTGCAAAACCCTAAGCTCAAAACCTTAAATCCTAAAAATTTGTAAACCCTAAACCTAAAAATCACAAAAAAACCTTAAACCCTAAACCCTAAAAACTCTAAGAGACACTTAATCCTTAAAAACCCAAAAAACCCTAAACCTAAGACACTCTAGCCTCTTAACCGTATTAAGCCCTAAATCATATATGCTAAACCCTGAAAAACAAAAAACAAAATCATAAGCCCCAAACCTTAAACCTATAAAAACCAAAAAAACCCAAAGCCCTAAACCCTAAAAACCTTGATAAAACCCTTTACCCAAAACCCTGGACCTTAAAAACACCTAACCTTAAACCCTAACCTAAAATCATAAATCCTAAACCTAGAACCCTAAGAAAACCTAAACCCTAAACCTTAAGAAACCCTAAATCCTATAAACCTAAACTAAACCCTAAAAACAATTTAAAACCCCTTCAAAACCCTAAGCGCTAAACCCAAAATCCAAAAAATCCAAAAACCCTAAACCTAAAAAACACAAAAAAAAACTAAACCTTAAAAAACCCTAAGAAAAACTTAACCCTTAAAACCCCAAAAACCCCTAAACCTAAAAAACTCTAAGCTCTAAAACCTATTAAGCCCTAAATCGTATATTCTAAACCCTAAAAAACACAAAACAACCCTAAACACTAAACCCTAAACCTATAAAACCATAAAAAACATTAATCTAAAAAACCCAAGGCCCTAAACCCTACAAACCTAGATAAAAACCCTTAATCTAAAACCCTAAACCTAAATAATCCCTAAGCCCTAAACTGTAACCTAAAACCCTTAAGAAACCCTAAACCTTCAGAAACCCTAGATCCTATAAACCCTATAATAAACCCTAAAAATCATTTAAAACCCATACAAAACCCTAAGCTCTAAACACTAAATCGTAACAATCTCTAAACCCTAAACCTAAAAAACATTAAAAAAAAAACTATATGCCCTAAACCTTAAACCAAAAAAAATACTTAACCCTTAAAAACCCTAAAAAACATAAAAAACCTTAAATCTAAAAAACTCTAAGCTCTAAATCCTATAAAGCCCTAAATCGTATATGCTTAACCCTAAAAAATACAAAAAAAAAACCTAAGCCCTAAACCCTAAACCTATAAAATCCTAAAAAACCCGAAGCCCTAAACTCTAATAACCTAGATAAAACCCTTAACCTAAAACCCTAAACCTAAAAAAACCTTAAGCCCTAGACCCTAAACCCTAATCTAAAACCCTATATCCTAAACCTAAAACCCAAGAAACCCTAAATCCTAAACCTTCAAAAATCCTAAATCCTATAGCACTAAATCCACTACAAAACCCTAAGCTCTAAACCCTAAATCCTAAAAATTTATAAACCCTAATCCCTAAACCCTAAAGCACAAACCATAAAAAACCCTAAGAAACACTTAACCCTTAAAAACCCTAAAAACCCAAAAACCTCTAAACCTAAAAAACTTTAAGCTCTAATCCCCTAAACCCTAAAAAACACAAAAAAAAAACCTAACCCTAAACCTAAACCTATAAAACCCTAAAAAACCCAAAGTCCTAAACCTAAACCTATAAAACCCTAAAAAACACTTAACCTAAATCCCTAAATCTCAAAAAACTGTAAACCCTAACCGAAAACCCTAAATCCTAAACCTAAAATCGTAAGAATCCCTAAACCCTAAACCTTAAGAAAGACTAAATCCTATAAACACTAAAATAAACCCTTAAAACCATTTAAAAGCCCTACAAAACCCTAAGCTCTAAACCCTACATCATAAAAATCCATAAACCCTAAATCTAAAAAATACAAAAGAACCCTAAATCCTAAAAAAAACCTAAGAAACACTAAACACTTAAAACCCCTAAAAACACCTCCAAAACCCCTAAACCTAAGAAACTATGAGCTCTAAACCCTATAAAGCCCTAAATATTATATGCTAAACTATAAAAAACACACAAAAAAAAAACCTAAGCCCTAAACCCTAAACTTGTAAAACCCTAAAAAATCTAAAGCCCTAAATTCTAAAATACAAGATAAAACCCTTAACCTAAAACCCTAAACCTAAAAAAACCTTAAGCCCTACACCCTAAACCCTAACCTAAAACCCTAAATCCTAAACCTAAAACCCTAAGAAAACCTAAACCTTAAGAAACCTTAAATCCTACAAATCCTAAAATAAACCCTAAGAACCATTTAAAACCCTTACAAAACCCTAAGATCTAAACCCTAATCCTAAAAAACCGTAAACCCTAAACCTAAAAACCCTAAAAACCCCTAAACCTAAAAAACTCTAAGCTTTAAGCCCTATAAAGCCCTAAATCGTATATGCTAAATCCTAAAAAACACAAAAAAATCCTAAACCCTAAACCTATAAAACCCAAAAAAGTGTTAAACTAAAAAACCCAAAGCTCTAAACCCTAAAAACCTAGATAAAGACCTTAATCTAAAACACTAAACCTTAAAAAAACTAAGCTTTAAACCCTTAACCCTAACCTAAAATCCTAAACCTAAAACCCTAAGAAACTCTAAACCCTATACCTTAAGAAACCTTAAAATAAACCCTAAAACCCATTCAAAACCCCTACAAAACCCTAAGCACAAAACCCTAAATCCTAAAAATCTGTTAACCTTACTTTTAAAAAATACAAAAAAACCCTAAACACTCAAAAACCCTGAGAAACACTTGACCCTTAAAAAGCCTAAAAAATCCAAAATCCCCTAAACCTAACAAACTCTGAGATCTAAACCATATAAAGTCCTAAATCTTGTATTCTAAACCTTAAAAAACACAAAAAAATCCTAAGCCTAAACCCAAAACCAATAAGACCCTAAAACACCTTAACCTAAAAAACCTTAAAACCTGTAACACCCCAAAAAGAATTTGAGCTAAGACTTGAACCATCCTTCATTTTAAGTAGAATTTTACAGAGGAATTTAAAATTTCTTGAGTGTCAAGGTCACTAGATATAGCACCTTGAGTTCCTAAAAGAATTAAAAATAATTCATTCAAGTCATTTCTAAGTTCCTTTAAGTTTTAGGTCAACTTCAAACGACCATAAATTTTATTACATGATGAGTTAGGTTGCCCATAAGGTATCAAATGAAAGGTCTTTGAATTATCTTTTCAATGCCACTGAGTTTGCTAAATTTTGATCTCGTATGAGGGAAATATGCAAGTTGAAGTCGGGCTGTCCAAATAAGGAAAGTTACCCGAAAATAATAAGGGTTATTTTGGTCTTTTCCTTACCCAATCAGATTTAATTCATTTTTTGTAAGGTTTTAGGGGTGTAATCTGATTAGGTTCAATTTTATAATCCTAATATACGCGTAGGGGTTTAGTTGAGAGTTCAAGAAGAGAAAAGAAGAGAAAAGAGGAGAAAAGAGGAAATGATCAAGGCGCTCATCGAGGTTCTTTAATTTTGTAGCGGATTTTCAACATGGGTTTGATCCCTAAGAGGTATGTAAGTTTCTATAGTATTGGGTTCGTTCACCCACATGTCAAACATGATTTTCATATTCGAATTCGTCCATAAAGATTGAAAGATTTAAGTTCTTGTCAAGTGTTCTTGAAGTTTCATTCTAAATCATTTTTTGTTGGGGGTTTTGATGAATTTTTGAGATGAAAGTTAGTGGTTCGAGTGTTGTTTTGAGTAGATCAGTGTGTACTTAGGATGGGTAATTGAATCTAAGGAAAACTTGAGAAAAGAAATTGATTAGAAGTGATTTAGGATCAGAAAACGAGAGAAAAAATTTGTCAAAATTTTGAGTGGGGAGGGGCTGGGGCGGCGCCCAAGCAGTGCGCCACAAATGAGGTTCTGAAGTTTAAGGGCTAGCACCCCGCGCCATTAGTGTACCAAGGTCGCATGCCCCCATTCCTTTTCCGTTGGTTGTCCCATTTGAGTCCCTTATAAGTGTACCTTCACTCCCTTTCATTGTAATCACTCTAAACTACTTCTAAACACCTAGAAATCATTCATAACATGAATCATAACCTTATATTCATAATTAAAATTCAAGGTAGAGTTAAGAGTTAGGTTTTAAGAGTTCTTTCGAACAATTTGAGAAAGTCCCTGGGAGTCTTTTTGACGAGTGTTGTACAATTTCTAATAACTTGTTTCAAGATTCGAGCAAGTGAGTATGAGAATGAGGAGAATGTATTCATGAATCTACTTTATCATCACGAGATCCTTCATATCATGAACCATAACTCTTGATTTCATAATTCACATTCAAGAGAAAGTTAAGAGTAGAGTTCAATAAAGCTTTTGGTTTCAATTGTGAATTCTTTGAGATCAACTATCGATTTGAAATAAGTTTTGAGAAAGTAAGTATGATAATGGGAAGAGTTGTAAACATGAGTTTCATATTTTTATGTAGACCCTCGAGTCGAGTCGTTTATGCCCATAAATTCTGCATGAACTCCATAAGTTGAGTATCTTTGAGAGGAGTAGTATCTTCAAGTTCTAAGTGTTGAATATTGAGTTCCTAATCCCTTTTGAGATTTTATTCCTAATCACGAGACTATTACATTTTACCCATGGAGTTTGTGAGTTGAGTTGTTCATGCCCATAATTCCTCATGAGCCCTATAAGTCGAGCCGTCTGGAGATGAGAAGTATCTTTGAGTCCTTGAGTTGAGTACTTCATGTCCATAATTCCGCATGAACTCTCTGAGTCAAGAATTCTTGAAATGGGCATTACCATTGAAGTTCTTGAGTTCTGTGTTGATTCTTGAGTATTGAGTTATTTGTATGGTTATTTAAACCTCAAATTGAGTCATTCACGTCTATAATTCATCATGAACTTTATTCTGAGAAGTCTTTTACAAATTTTTCTAAACTTGTTTAAAAACTTGAGAACTTGAGTTGAGAAAGAGTAGAATCGATTTCATTTTCTTTAAAATGTTATATGGGAATTAAGTAGTCCAAAGAGTAAATGTTTTCACATTTAAAAGAGGAGGAAACTGAGATTTCCAAAAGAGTTTTTGAGTAGTTTGAGTAACATCTCTTTTTAGAAAAAGATTTTGAGTAATAATCTCAAACCACAGAAATAGTTATGTTTTTTAAACATAAGAGCTGAGTATATTTTTGGAAGTAGTATTGAGCACCGATATGGGGACGAGTTAAGATAACTCAAGTCTCCATAAATCATGTAGCCAATGTGGGCAGAAAGGGTCATACTTTTTAGATGATTCCTTAATGCTTTTAAGCATAGCTTAGTGGATCCACTTAGTAGAGAGGTTCTATACCCCGACTAGGTATAGGACAGTTCTGGCAGTGTGGACGATGTTGTATCATCACATATCTCATAGTGGTGGTTGTCGGTTAGAGAATCTCTCAAAGAGTTATATTATATTTTATTATATACTAATTGAGTTGTTATTGTATTCTTCAATACATTGAGTTTCTATCTAGTGTTTTAAAAGCTTTCTATATATTGCATCTTTTATTGTTGTTTTATTCTTGAGTATCTTGAGTTGAGTATCTTTAGTTGAACTGTGTTTCAGAGTCGAGTACCTTATTGTTGAGTTCATCCCCTTGTCACTGAGTTGATAACCTTATTACTGAGTTGAGTATCTTGTTCTTGAGTACTTCTATGTTGAGTAAGTTGACAAGAGGTAAGTATGTTTCCGTTTTATCAAGTTCAAGCTAATGTTTATGCTTTAGAATTCCCTTTACATGCTCGTACATTCCATGTACTGAGCCATTTGGCATGCATCATTTCATGATGCATATACAGGTATGATGCATATACATGTATTCACGATCATCAACAGGCAATTCGTTGAGGTCATGGAATGTTCCAGTCAGCTTTGGTGAGCCTTCTCATATTCTGGAGGACTTCACCCTTTTCTTACAGTTAGTAGTTTTGAGATGTCGTGGGTCTTTTCCCGATATCCTTCTGTATTAGTAGAGGCTTTATAGATAGACAAAGTTGAGTAGTTTTCAGTATGTATCTTCTTTCAGTTGTTTTTACATTGTTCAGATTATTTTAAAGTTTAGTAATTGAATTTAATTCCGTTTTTGAGATTTTGTATGCTTGAGTTAGTCTTCCGCTTGTATTCAGTTAGGATGAGGGTTCACTTGGGGACCATCAATGGTTCTCGTGTGCCGGCCGCATCCAGGGTGTAGACTCGGGTTGTGACAAATTTGGTATCAGAGCACAGAGTTTAAGTGTCCTAATTAAGGTGTCTATGAAGCCGTGTCAGTAGTGTAGACACGTAATTTTTGACCGAACATAAGGTTTTACACAATTTTTATTATTAAAATATTTCATCTACGTCTACATTAAATATTTTATTTTTTATCGTATTTTAGTAGGTTTATTTTAAAAGATTTGAGAAATACAAAATATATGTTTTCTTTTAATTTAAATTCTTATAAATAAGCTAATAATTAATTATATTTTTAGACTAGCTATTTGACTTTTCTTATATTTTATTAATTCAAAAATAAATTAGTTAATATTTTTATTATTATGATTTATATATATATGTATTTAATTTTAAAAAACATAATAACCTAAAACTACCCACGCTACCCCCACTACATCTACCCTCACCCCACTTACTCCTCCATTGCCCCCACATCCGCACTTCACTAACCACAACTCCCCCTACACCTATATGCTACAACATAATACACACCAAAAAATCTACAACACACACACAACACAGCAACACGAGAAAAAAAAAACAGATACTACAACATCAGCATACATACACGCATACATCTGGAAAAAAAAACAACATCCAAACTTTTCCCTGACAATTACAAAAAAAAATACCATCAGCAATACCAAAAGAAATAGCCTTACAACTCATGGAATAAAGAAAAAATAACAACTTTGTGGGTGTTCTAATCGAGTTTCGGTCAGGATTTTGCGGTACTTATTCTCTTTATTTAAGGTTAAACTTTACCTTATCTCTTTAATTTATTTATGAAATTTGATGCAATTATATGATAAGTTTTCTTATATTTTATTTTTATTCATAATTTGATTGAAATGAACAATGTGATAAGTGTTATATCTCTTTTTAATAAATAAAAGTAGCTTTAATTGGTTATTATTTTGTTTATGTATTTTTATTCGTTTGTTGTGATCTTTTAAAAACTAATGGTCATGACATTGTTCTTGTCTGGATTTGGATGTCAATAATAATAAAGTAGAAAATGTTAGGCTAAAAAATATATTGTTGTTTTATTTTATCAAACACAAATTAGATTATTTTAACAATTTGTTATTATTTTGGGTGTTAGAAAGTTTATGCTTAATTTTTCCGTCAACTATAAGAATAATAAAAAATAAAAAGATATAAAAATAATCAAAAATATTTTATATTGTATGCTAGAAGTCTAGATTTATTTTACTTTATTTGATTTTCTTTACAAGGAACAAATATTTTCTTTTAATGTTTACACAGACTTTTAGGCATGTTAAAAATATTTGTTTCTATAAAGAATGTGGTTACGCATCATTTTGAGACACTAACAGAAATTCAAGGATGTGGTGACACACCTTGGTCAAATTATTTTCAATAGTTAACTTTCATTAAATTAATACTATAATTTGTAGACAGAGAATATTAGGTGATGCACTCGAGAGAAGAAATCAATTATACTTTTAAGCTATTGTATGTTAAAAATCGAGAATCCAGTTGTGCATCGGATTTAAGACTAATTAAATTCAACAAAATAAATATGAGCAAATCATGGCCTGCAGCATAATTTATCCAGAAAAATAATAATTTAATTCAGGTATAAGTAAATAAAAGTGACCGTTTAGAACCACGGGACTCGAGGGATGCCTAATACCTTCCCCTCGATCAACGGAATCCTTATCTGAATTTCTAGTTCGCAGGCCAAAATAAAGAGCCATTTCTTTTTTATTAGGGACTAAACAAAAAGGTGACTTGGAACACCATAACTCAATTCCAAGTGGGAACTCTGAAAAAATAAATAAAATAATCTCTTAATCAATAACGTCACTTAAATTGAAAGAACCCTATCCGCCATGCAAAAAAGGGGTGTGACATCTCTGGCCACTCCACTGGGGAATAACCAAAATTCGAGCTTTATTATATTGACTTTTACTTGATCTTATCATTATTATTTTTTGGATATATTGTGTATAACGACCTAATGTGCTATTTGTTGCTCATTTATTGCTTTGATATTGTTGAACTGTATTATAAATTATTATCTTCTGTCGTACAACACTCTGAGTTTCTAGTGACATTTCAGACACATTCACAGGAATGCAGTTATGCATCCTACTTTTAATTGAGATAAAGCTTGAGTGTCTTGACATCCAGTGAATGAGTTTTAGTCACATATGTTAGGTGGGGTTGGACCAGCAATAAAGTTGGAATAGCGCTGCCACCGATAAGTTGTCCCTCCCTGGCTCGAGTCCACTCGAGTAAGATAGTCTAGATATCTATCTCGTTTAGGTTTGAACCTAGTAAAATTGGAACATAGACATGCTTATGCCTAGTAGGCTTCGCTTATTTGCATCATTTGCATTTTTGACTTAGTGAGACCTGAATCAAGAGTTGGGTTCGTTTAGGACAAATATCCCTCTCTTAATTGACCACTTAGATAATTTTATGTGCTATATAAAGTTTTAATATCTTAAAGTTTTTTTAACTGTCCAATCTGAACGAACTATGCACACCTGATTCTCAACTCGACGAGATACGTAGGCAAACCTCCTCGGATTGGGTGATCTTTATTAAAAAACTAATTAAAAAGAGAAGTATTTCTTATTTAAAATAATATTTTGTTAAGAATCTTCCTGAACTACGTTTGACCTAATTCTTGTTTTGACAAGATATGTAGGACGCCTTATTTTGAGGTTCGGTCCATCTAAGAAAAAATCTAAAACGTCCTCGTCACAAAAACTGGGGAAAAAAAGAGGGATAAAAAAGTTTGGGATTTCTTTTAGAAATTATTTTGACTTGGTTGGTACCAACATACTTAGGAGTGTGCATAAGAAAAAATAATAAAGTGTTAAATTATTTGGCAAGACAGACCAACTTTGTTGTGACCTATAGACTTCTTTTGGTACCTTTTGATATATTTATGTAATATTTGAAAAACTGTTTTGCTTAAAGCTAAGGCTAAAAAAAATTCGAACTTATGTTTCATGTGCATTGTGTTGTGAGCTTTAGATACAAAATTCAATGACATGACTTTATTGATCTAGAACTTGGCCCGAATATTGGTTGGAGTGAAATTTTGAGCAACATTTAACTTGTGAAAGGATTATAGGCTTTCTTTGATCTGATTGTGCCTTTCAAGCCTACCGAATGGCATATTATCCATAGAACTCCCATTTCAAGCCTAAAACCTTTTTATTTGAATAACCATATTTTAGCATATATCTTTTTGAGTGCATAAATGCATTATTCCTTGATCCCACCTCCTTGAGCGCACTATCAATTATCTACACAGTGCCAAAGATCTAAGTTGGGTAACAAAGTGAAAAGGTAAAACATGTGAAAGTCCAAAAAGAAATGACAATGAAAAGCTAGAACAAAAAAAAACCTTCAACGAAAAGGAGAGAAAAAAATGAATGAGGAGAAGCTTTCAAGAAAACAAAGGTCAAATGAAGAAAACAAAGGACAAATGCAAAAATGAAAAATATTGAGAGCATTGTGCAAATTTTTAGGAGGAAATAGTCACTTTATCCCAAATGAATATCATGTCTTTCCCTAAGCCAACATTACAAGCCAATCACAAGTCCTATTTGATCTCGTTTTTGGTGTTCTCACATTAGTGGATACTTACATAAGGGCCAAGCATGTGGTATCTCAATCTCATGCATTGAACATCTTTTTGAGTGTGAGTGAACTCTAAAACGTCATAAGATCAAAACACTTTTATTGTGTGAAGTAGGACTTCATTTGTTGCGAGGGCACTTGAAACATGAGGATATGAATAATTTTTTCCCTTAATTTAGGCAAGAAGAACTCATACTTAAGTATGTTCGAGATACCATTTGAAACTATAGAGATTACTCAAAGTTGACCTCAAATTTGTCTTAAAAAGTAGTTGGAGGTGATTCATATGCATAATACTAATTATTGGTACCAACTAAAGTCAAAATATTGTCAACCATGAACTGATTCATTTCTCAAAAGATTTCTTTAGTAGGAAAAATATTTTTTTATTTTTATGAACTACGTTTGACATGATTCTTGCTATACAAGAAACGTAGGCAGTCCTACAATGGGCTTGGTCTCACAATTTTTTTAGATCCTGGAAAGATGAAATTGGATTATTTCTTTAAAAAAAATTGGAAAATGATAAATTAAAAAGAGTTCCAAAGTTCCCATTTAAAAAACTAGGGCATATATTTTTATTTGGTAAAAAATATTCACTCTTGTTTCTAGGGAATAAGCACTCTAGTTGCATTTTAACCTTACAGAACAAACACACTATCATCTTTCATTTCTAGGGAACAAACTCCCTAATTGCATTTTTTCTTTGGTACAAGTATTTCTCATTCATGTTAATAGCGTAAATAATATTTTTCTGGTGCAAACTGGGGCAAAATACCAGTTGTGGTAATTCTATTTGATGATTCTGTTAAGAAGGATCCTCCTACATAATGGGATTAGAAGGACCCTCCTACATAATGGGATTAGCAGGACCCTCTTACATAATGGGATTTAGATTAGCGTGAACCTCCTACATAATGGAGTAGCAGGACCCTCCTACATAATGGGAGTAGCAGGACCCTCCTATTTAATGATATTTAGTTTAGCAGGACTCTCCTCATAATGGGATTAGCAGGACCCTCCTACATAATGGGATTTAGCTTAGCAGGACCCTCCTACATAATGTAATTTACTTTAGAAGGACCCTCCTACATAATGTGATTTAGCTTAGAAGGACCCTCATACATAATGAGATTTAGTTTAACAGGACCCTCCTACGTAATGGATTAGCAGGACCCTCCTACATAATGTGATTTAGTTTAGCAGGACCTCATACATAATGGGATTAGATTAGCAGGACTCTCCTACATAATGGGATTTAGTTTAGCAGGACCCTCCTACATAATGGGATTTTAGTTTAGCAGGACCCTCCTACATAATGGGATTAACAGGACGCTCCTACATAATGGGATTTAATTTAGCAGGACCCTACTAGAAAATGGGAATTAGTGTAGCTGGAGCCTCCTGGACAATGGGATCTAGTGTAGCAGGACACTCCTGGACAATGAGAATTAGTATAGCAAGACCCTCCTGGACAATGGGATTTATTGTAGCAGGACCCTCCTAGACAATGAGAATTCGTATAGTAGGACCCTCCTGGACAATGAGAATTAGTATAGCAGGACTCTCCCGGACAATGAGAATTAGTATAGCAGGACCCTCATGGATAATAAAATTTAGATTAGCAGGACCCCCCTACATAATGGGATTAACAGGACCCTCCTAGACAATGTGATTAGCAGGACCCTCCTACATAATGAGATTTAGTTATTTTCTCCTAGGATAAACACTTCCTAATCTGAGATTGTTTTTTTTATTTTCTCCTAGGATAAACATTTCCTAGTCTAAGAAGTTATTTTTTATTTTCTCCTAGGATAAACAGTTCCTAGTCTGAGACCTTTATTTTTTATTTTCTCCTAGGATAAATACTTCCTAGTCTAAGACAGTTATTTTTATTTTGTCCTAGGATAAACACTTCCTAGTCTGAGACGTTATTTTTTATTTTCTCCTAGGATAAACACTTCCTAGTCTGAGACCTATATTTTTTATTTTCTCCTAGGATAAACATTTTTTGTCTCAGATAAACTCTTCCTAGTCTAAGACCTTTATTTTTTATTTTTCTCCTAGGATAAACACCTCCTAGTATGAGACGTTTTTTTTAAATTTTCCCCTAGGAAAAACACTTCCTAGTTTGTATTTTTTTTTAAAAAAAAAATTCACATATCCTAATGACTCACAAAAAATTTCCAGTGAAAACTGGGGCAAATTTTTTGTTTATTTCTTTTGTTTGTGGTGGTTTTCAGGTTTCTTCAAGCGATACATGGATTTGAAATTCAAGAACAAAGTTTCAACTCTTTTCAGAATGATCAATCCCCATGATAGCTAGAATCAACTTCTTCAATGCATGTAGCAACCTAACTTCCTGACATCTATTTCTATTCAGCTTCTAATCAAGAAAACATGCAGTCATTCAAGAGCATTTTTAAATTGTCATTTTGAAGAGTGCCAAAAACTCAAGACTCAAGTCAAGACTCAAGAGAAGCTGCATAGATAGGAGCTTGCACTTTTATATTCATTTTGACTATTAGCTTTCATTTTTTTTAACGTAAGGATAGAAGCCGCGACATGGAGCCTCGATGGAACCTCACTTAACTTCCAACTCATCACCTCATATTCTTGAACTACATGTGATCTGATTCCCTTATAACCCGGGATATATACGATGTCCAAAACCAAGACTCGGTCGCACAAAATTTTTTGTTTCAAATAAGAGTCCGATCAAAATTTGTCGCATTGTCTACTTCTTTGTCTGAAAACTCTTCGTGTTTCCAGTCAAAGAGGGGCAAACTATAGATATGTAATTTTTGACCGAACATAAGATTTTACACCATTTTTATTCCTTAAATATTTCTTCTACGTCTACATTAAATATTTTATTTTTTATCATATTTAAGTAAGTTTATTTTGAAAGATTTGAGAACTACAAACTATATGTTTTCTTTTAATTTAAGTTCTTATAAATAAGCTAGTATTTCTTAATTATATTTTTAGACTAGCTATTTGAATTTTCTTATATTTTATTAATTCAAAAAAAATTAGTTAATATTTTTATAATTATGATTTATATATATATATATATATATATATATATATATGTATTTAATTTTAAAAAAATATAATAACCTAAAACTACCCACACTACCCCACTACATCTACCCTCACCCCACTTACTCCTCCATTGCCCCCACATCCCCACTCCACTCACCACAACTCCCCCTACACCTATATGGTACAACACAATACACACCAAAAAATCTGCAACACACACACACACAACACAACAACACGAGAAAGAGAAAAATAAGAAAAAGAAAAAAACATATTACAAAATCAGCATACATACACGCATACATCTGGAAAAAAGAACAACATCCAAACTTTTCCCTGCCAACTACCAAAAAGAAAATACCATCAGCAATACCAAAAAAATTAGTCCAACAAACTCACGGAAGCAAGAAAAAACAACAACTTTGTGGGTGTTCTAATCGAGTTTCGGTCAGGATTTTGCGGTATTTATTCTTTTTATTTAAGGTTAAACTTTACCTTATCTCTTTAATTTATTTATGAAATTTGATGCAATTTTATGATAAGTCTTCTTATATTTTATTTTTATTTATAATTTGATTGAAATGAAGAATGTGATTAATGTTTATCTCTTTTTAATGAATGAAAGTTGCTTTAATTGGTTATAATTTTATTTATGTATTTTTATTCGTTTGTTGTGATCTTTTAAAAACTAATGGGCCATGACATTATTCTTGTCTGGATTTGGATGTCAATAATAATAAAGTAGGAAATGTTAGAATAAAAAATATATTGTTGTTTTATTTTATCAAACACAAATTAGATTATTTTAACAGTTTGTTATTGTCTTGTGTATTAGAAATTGTATGCTTAATTTTTCCATCAACTATAAGAATAATAAAAAATAAAAAGATATAAAAATAATCAAAAATATTTATATTTTATCCTAGAAGTCTAGATTTATTTTACTTTATTTGATTTTCATTACAAGGAACAAATATTTTGTTTTAATATTTAGACTAACTTTTAGGCACGTTAAAATATTTGTTTCTATAAAGAATGCGGTTGCGCATATTTTTGAGACACTAAAAGAAATTCAAGGATGTGGTGACACACCTTGGTCAAATTATTTTCAATAGTTAACTTTAATTGAATTTATACTAAAATTTGTAGACAGAGAATATTAGGTGATGCACTCGAGAGAAGAAATCAATTATGCTTTTAATCTATTGTATGTCAAAAATCGAGAATGCAGTTGTGCATCCGATTTAAGACTAATTAAATTCAATAAAAAAATGAGTAAATCAGGGCTTGCAACATAATTTATCCAGAAAAATAAGAATTTAATTATGGTATAAGTCAATAAAAGCGATCGTGCTAGAACCACGAGACTCGAGGGATGTCTAATACCTTCCCCTCGGTCAACATAATTCCTTATCCGAATTTGTAGTTCACATACCAAAATAAAGAGTCATTTACTTTTGATTAGGGATTAAACAAAAATCTTACTTGGAACACCATAACTCAATTCCAAGTGGCAACTCCGAAAAATTAAATAAAATAATCCCTTAATCAATAATGTCACTAAAATTGGAAAAACCCTATCCGTCATGCAAAAAAAGGGGTGTGACAAGTAGGATCTTGTTAATGGTTGTGAGGACCCCACTTCTATAAACGAGGGACAACAAATATTTAGGAAAAGTTTTTCTTCTTCCATACTCTTAATCGTGTAATAGATCTATGTCATAGAGGTTTATTCATACTCGTGTGTTCCTCAGATCATTTGACTACTCTTCATACTAGAGGTGGTTGAACAGAAAAGTCAGTCATTTATCGATGAGTTGTTCTTAGCAAAAATCTTGAGGAAGTCATGTGACTCCAGAGGGGCTTGAGAGAAGCCCATGATTGAGTAAGTGTTCAGTTTTAGAGGAATGCATCCATCTTCATATGAATTGTGCATTTGTGCTAAAAGCGAGTTGTGTTTTCTTCCCTAAGCCTTGTTTTGGATGAGATCCTTATGAGGAAGTATGTTTAGAGCTTGGGTAATATTTTTGCCTAAAAAGGTAGCACAAGTTACAAGATCACGAGCAATAGTAATGAAAGGGACCAAGAGGAAAGTATGCAGAGGTATATAGATATATGAAGGGGAGATAGTGATGGGGCAAATTATGTTATTATAGTCATGCACCTAGTAAGTATTGATGAGGAGTTTTCCCTTATGGGTAGACTAAGAGGTTATGAGTTGTGAAGATCTTATGATAGGAGGTAGAGTAAGAGTTGCTAGTCAAGATGAGATAGAGTATATATACTTTTAAGCAGAATAGAGTTGAGGTCGATGTGCCAGTATTCATGAGGTGATAGATCTAAGCTAGACATATGATATGTTTGAGAGGGTCATGATGTTTAGAAGGTTATAGAACTGATAAAGTAATTAGGTATAGTATAGTAGGCGACCAATCGTATTAATTTTCGGGTTTAGTAATTAACATTAAGCTTGAATTTTAGACAAGTGTCATGATTGAAAGAATGGAAACATGAGGGTGATGACCTTAGTCTTGGGATTTGATCTGGTAGACTTGACATAGAGTAGGTGAGGAATTGAGATGTTAGCTGCAAGGAATATGAGTGGTACAAGTGAGAGACCCTAATCTTTAGATAAGGGAAGTGAAGTGTGACTAATTCACAAGAGTAATAAGAGCATTAAGAGGTGTACCGAAAGGGTATGTAATCAAAAGAGGTTAAGAGAAACACCTTAGAAAGAGGTCTTAGTACCTGCTTATTGAGAGTTCGATAGTCATGATATAAACTCTTCTCGAGTGTTAGTGTAAATGGGGATGTAGACTAGTTTAGAGATGATAGAATAGGTCCATAGCTTTCAAGTGTCAGCTTAAGACCTAAAGGGGGGGGGGTGATAAAATGAGGTTTTACTATGAGAAATAGTTAAATGAGAGCCCTTAATTGGTTTGAAGTAGTAATGCGGGGAATCCTAGTTAGTATGGCTGAGAGAATGCTGAGAGAATTACAACTTCTCAGGGAGTTGGTTAGTAAGAGTCCATGGAGTTGGTATAATACTAAGCTTGAATGTGGTGTTGTTAAACATGAGGTAGTTCTTTATATGATCCCAATGTTGATTAAATGTTGTGATAAAGAGTAATGTTCTTGGGATGAGACTCCCTGTAGAGAGGTATCGAACTTGAACCCAAGGATTTGGGTTAAGCTTGAATATAGTAAGAGCATACCATTGGACTCAGATCTTAGTAAGATTAACCCCATTCCATACCCAGTCCAGTCGTCATTCGAAGACGAATGATCCCAAGGGGGAGATGAGACTCCCTGTAGATAGGTATCGAACCTGAACCCAAGGATTTGGGTTAAGCTTGAATATAGTAAGATCATACCATTAGACTCAGATCTTAGTAAGAGTAACCCCATTCCATACCCAGTCCAGTCGTCATTCGAAGACGAATATTGTGATAAAGAGTAATGTTCTTAGGATGAGACTCCATGTAGAGAGGTATTGAACCTGAACCCAAGGATTTGGGTTAAGCTTGAATATAGTAAGAGCATACCATTAGACTCAGATCTTAGTAAGAGTAACCCCATTCCATACCCAGTTCAGTCGTCATTCGAAGACGAATGATCCCAAGGGGGAGATATTGTAGCACCCCAGCTAATTTTTTAGCTAAGACTTGAACCATTCTTTGTTTTAAGATTTTACTGAGGAATTTAAAATTTCTTGAGTCTTGAGTCTCAAGGTCACTAGATATAGCACCTTGAGTTCCAAAAATAATTAAAGAGAATTCATTCAAGTTATTCCTAAGTTCCTTTAAGTTTTGGGTCAACTTCAAACAAGTATATCTTTTATTACATGATGAGTTAGGTGGCCCATAAGGCATTAAATGAAACATCTTTGAATTATCTTTCGAACGCCATAAAGTGTGCTAAATTTTGAGCTCATATGAGTGAGATATACCCATTTGAAGTCAGGCTATCCAAATAAGGAAAGTTACCCATAAATAGTAAGGGGAATTTAGGTTTTCCCTTACCCAATCAGATTTAATTCATTTTTAATAAGGTTTTAGAGGTCTAATCTAATTAGGTTCAGTTTTATAATCCTAATATAAGCCTAGGGTTTTAGTTGAGAGTTCAAGAAGAGAAAAGAAGAGAAAAAAGGAGAAAAGAGGAAAGGATCAAGGCGTTCGTCGAGGTTCTTGAGTTTCGTTACGGATTTTCACCATGGGTTTGATCCCTAAGAGGTATGTAAGTTTCCATAGTGTTGGGTTCGTTCACCCACACACCAAACATGATTTTCATGTTCGAATTCGTCCATAAAGATTGAAAGATTTAAGTTCTTGTTAAGTGTTCTTGAAGTTTCATTCAAAATCTTGTTTTGTTGGTGCTTTGATGAAGTCTTGAGATGAAAGTTAGTGATTTGAGTTTTGTTTTGAGTAGATTAGTGTGTAATTAGGTTGGGTAATTGAATCTTAGGAAAACTTGAGAAACGAAATCAATTAGAAGCGATTTAGGATCATAGGATCAGAAAATGAGAGACAAAATTCATCGAAATTTTGCCTGGGGAGGGGATTGGGTAGCGCACCCCATATGTGCCAGAGGGGCTAGGGAGGCACCCCAGTAGTTAGCCACAAATGAGGTTCTGAAGTTTAGGGGATGGCGCCCCACGCCAGTAGTGCGCCAGGGTTGCCTTCCCCCACTCTTTTTCTGTCGGTTGTCACGTTTGAGTCCCTTTTAAGTGTACATTCACTCCCTTTAATTCTAATCACTCTAAACAAATTCTAAACACCTAGAAATCATTCATAAGATGAATCATCACCTTGAATTCATAATTCAAATTTAAGGTAGAGTTAAGAGTTAAGTTTTGAGAGTTCTTTCAAACATTTTGAGAAAGTCCCTTTGAATCTTTTTGAGGAGTCTTCTACAATTTCTAATAACTTGTTTCAAGACTCGAAAAAGTGAGTATGATAATGAGGAGATTGTATTCATTTGTCAACATTATCATCACGAGATCTTTCATATCATGAACCATATCTCCTGATTTCATAATTCAAATTCAAGAGAAAGTTAAGAGTAGAGTTCAAGAAAGCTTTTGAGTTCAATTGTTATATAGACCCTCGAGTCGAGTTGTTCATGCCCATAAATTCCGCATGAACTCCATCAGCTTAGTATCTTTAAGAGGAGTAGTATCTTCAAGTTCTAAGTCATGAATATTGAGTTCCTAATCCCTTTCGAGATTTTATTCCTAATCACGAGACTATTACATATTACCCATGGAGTCCTTGAGTTGAGTTGTTCAGGACCATAATTCTGCATGAGCCCTATAAGTCGAGCCATCTGGAGATGAGAAGTATCTTTGAGTCCTTGAGTTGAGTACTTCATGCCAGTAATTCTCCATGAACCCTCTGAGTCGAGCATTCTTCAAACGAGTATTACCATTGAAGTTCTTCAGTTTTGAGTTGTTGAGTCTCGAGTATTGAGTTTTATGCATGATTATTAAAAACCTCGAATTGAGTCGTTCACGTCCATAATTCGGCATGAACTTTATTCTGAAAAGTGTTTTACTAATTTTTCTAAACTTTTTTTAATACTTGAGTACTTGAGTTGTGAAAGAGTAGAGCCGAATTCATTTTGTTTAAAATGATATATGGGAATTAAGTAGTCCCAAGAGTAAATGTTTTCACATATAAAAGAGGAGGAAACTGAGATTTCTAAAAGAGTTTTTGAGCAGTTTGAGTAACATCTCTTTTTAGAGGAAGATTTTTAGTAATAATCTCAAACCACAAAAATAGTTATGTTTTTAAACATATGAGTTGCGTATATTTTTGGTAGTAGTATTGAGCAGTGATATAGGGACGAGTTCATATAACTCAAGTCTCCATAAACCATGTACCCAACATGGGTAGAAAGGGTCATACTTTTTAGATGATTCCTTAATGCTTTTAAGCATAGCTTAGTGGATCCACTTAGTTGAGAGGTTCTATACCCCGGAAAGGTATATGACAATTTTGGCAGCGTGGGTGAGACATTGTATCATCACATAGCTCATAGTGGTGGTTGTCGGTTATAAAATCTCCTATAGAGTTATATTTTATTTTATTATATGCAAATTGAGTTGTTATTGTATTCTTCAATACATTGAGGTGCTATCTACTGTTTTAAAAGCTTTTTATATATTGCATTTTTTATTTTTGCTTTATTCTTGAGTATCTTGAGTTGAACTGTGTTTCATTGAGTCAAGTACCTTATTGTTGAGTTGAGCCCCATGTCACTGAGTTGAGAACCTTCTTACTGAGTTGAGTATCTTATCCCTGAGTACTTCTTAGTTGAGTAAGTTTGAGTAGTTTTGAGCATCCTTGAGTATTTCTTGAGTTGAGTTTAGTAGAGTGAAATGCAAGAGGTAAGTATGTTTCCTTTTTATCAAGTTCAAGCTTATGTTTATGCTCTAGAATTCCCCTTACATGCTCGTACATTCCATGTACTGAGCCATTTGGCCTGCATTATTTCATGATGCAGATAAAGGTATTCAGTATCGTCAACAGGAATTTCGTTGAGGTCATGGGATGTTCCAGTCATCTTTGGTGAGCCTTCTCATATTTCGGAGGACTTCACCTTTATCATATAGTTACTAGTTTTGAGATGTCGTGGGTCTTGTCCCGATATCCTTCTGTAGTAGTAGAGGTTTTATAGATAGACAAAGTTGAGTTGTTTTTAGTATGTATCTTCTTTGAGTTGACTTTACAAACTCTGAGTTTATCTATTGAGTATTGTTCAGATTATTTCAAAGTTGAGTAATTGAATTTAATTCAGGTTTTGAGCTTTTGTATGCTTGAGTTAGTCTTCCACTTGTAGTCAGCCAGGATGAGGGTTCGCTTGGGGATCATGAATGGTTCTCGAGTGTCGGCCACGTCCAGGGTGTAGACTCGGGTCGTGACAAAACCCTAGATAAAACCCCTAACCAAAAACCTCTAAACCTGAAAAAAAAAACCTAAGACCTAAACCCTAAACCCTAACCTAAAGCCCCCTACATTTTGAAAAGGGGGGATTGGGTGAGACAAGTTGAGGATGTTTGCACTTCTCTTCAATTCAAGTAGTGGTGGACTTTTAGGACCAAAAATTCTCTATGGGGTCAATTTCTTAAATCCAATTATCCAATCCGGTTGGAAAACAGATTGACACTGGACAGTCCTTGGTATGGAGATATTTGATGAGAAATAAAGCTATAGTTGAGGCTCAAATAAGGTGGAAAATACTTTCTGGAAGCTATTCATTTTGGTGGGATGATTGGCTATGTGAAGGACCTTTAGCTCATCACTGTAGCAACATCACTAGCCTTAATAACACCAAGGTTTCTGATTTCTTGATCAATGGGCAATGAAATGAATCCAGGGTGAGAAGACATGCTCCACCCCTACTGATTCCTAAAATTTTAAGCACTATTATTCATTATAAGGAAAATACTCCAAATCAGGCAGTGTGGGTGCCAAATGAGAATGGTTACTTCTCATGTTTTTCTACCTTGGAGGGTATCAGGAAAAAGATGACTAAGAACTTCATTAATACTCACACTTGGCACAAAAACATACCTTTCAAAGCCTCCTTTCTTCTGTGGAGAGGCTTGAGAAGTAAGTTTCCTACATATGAGAGGATTGCTAATTTTGGAAGTTAACCAGTGAAATGCTCTTGCTGTAGAATTCAGCCTTAAATCGTATATGCTAAAACCTAAAAAACATAAAAAAAACCGAAGCCTGAAACATTAAAACTATAGATAAAACCCTTAACCTAAAATCCTTGACCTTCAAGAACACTAAGCCCTAAACCTTAAACCTTAAGAAACCCTAAATCCTATAAAACCTCGAAAACCCTAAAAACTGTTTAAAACCCCTACAAAACCCCAAGCTCTAAACCCTAAATCCTAAAAATCCGTAAACCCTAAACCTAAAAAACACAAAAAAAAACCAAAGCCATAAATCCTAAATCCTAAAAAAGCCTAAGAAACACTTAACCCTTAAAAATCCTAAAAACCCCCTAAACCAAAAAAACTCTAACCTCTAAACCCTATAGAGCCCTGAATCGTATATGCTAAACCCTAAAAAACAAAAAAAATGCCAAGTCCTAAACCTTAAACCTATAAAACCCTATATAAGCAAAAGCCCTAAACCTTAAAAACCTAGATAAAACTCTTAACCAAAATCCCTAAGAAACACTTTACCCTTAGAAACCCTAAATACTACAAATCCAAAAATAAACCCTAAGAACCATTTAAAACCCCTACAAAACCCTAAGCTCTAAACCCTAAATCCTAAAAATTCATAAACCGATCGCATCTTCATTTCCTTAATTTTCTCTCTCTCTAGTTTCTCACTCAAAAAAATGCTCTAAAAAAATAACCCATAACGACTATAACTCCTCAGTGTACGCGCACTGCCAGAATGGCGCGTGAGCCGCCAGCAGAGCTCCCCAGGCCACCAGATGAATATCAAATGGAGCGCCTGAATGATAGCAACAAAACCCACCCAACCACTCTCTCTAATTCATCCCATAACTCCATGAATTCACAAAATACTGATGCGATCAACACATCGATTTCGGTTAAAGAGTTAGAAGGAACACGAAAAATTATTTCCCCAGGAGCTGTTGTTTCGATTCATGAAAAAGTTATTAGAAATATGGAATCCCCTAGTCTCGATCTACATCATAGAAAAAATCCAGTTGATTTCACCATCCAAATCGATAGGAATAGAGAGGCGAATTTTGTGAGAAGTGCGAACGAATCGCCAGAACTGCACCTTCAATTTCGAGCAACTTCTAGTCAAGTTCGAGCAGATTCAACCACTGGGGATTACTCCTCTCATGATCAGGTTCATCTCAAAGAAATTTCAAGTAAAATGGACGGTGGAATCGCCGGCGGGGAGAATTCCGACGAAGATCGAACTTAGCTCGCCGGAGTTCATGAAAATCTGGGAATGGGGATAATTCTCCTCCACTGGATACCCATCTCCCAGACATTTCAAGCAATTTGGATGGAGGAAACAACAACAACAACCAATCAATCCAATCAGCTGAACCTATGATGAACTTGAACAAGGGAGCAAGTTGAAATGTTCAAAACACTGATAGGAATGGCTGATTCACAGCTTCATCTGCAGGATACATTAGCCAATTAGAAGTAATTCATCCAGCAAGGACAAGAACAATGCAAAAGGAAGCTAATTTAATGCAGAAAATGAAGTTGAATGAACTACAGGCCAATGATCAGATCACTAAGAAACAGGCTTCAAAAAATTTATCTAAAGAAGCTCAATCATCGATTTTTCCTTTGGAATTAAAGGTAACTCAATGAGCATAACTCCAATTCCTATTCCTTCTTGATGCAGGATACAAATCAGGACAAGGCAAAGGAGAAATATGGGCATGATCAGCAGCAAACTAATGAACAAACAAGTCAAAGCCACCAAACGAAAGGTAAAGGGGTGCAGACAGTTTCAAAACAGGTTAACAAGCAGGGTCACAAAGACAAGGAGGGACAAAAGGATCAGAACAAGGATACAAACCAACAGGGAGGAACAAGTAGACTTCAACAGGACAATAACAGAGCTAACATGGATCATCAGAACAACTTCCCTAGGATCTCCAACAACTATGCTAGGTATGATCCTAATCTTCAGAGGAATAGAAATGTTGAAAACCAGGTTAACAATAATGTAGCTCAAGGCAATGTGAAACATTCGAACAGTCAACAACACGGTCAGGCTCAAAATAATGCTAAACAGGACACTGTCCCTGAACCTGTTCCATTAACCATTGTCCAATCCTTTGCTGCTCGTTTAAGATATAATCAGTCCAAGAATGAAACTCCTATTATTTTGGAGAGTCCTATACATACCACAAGGCAGACGTTGCCTGCTGTGCTCTTAGATGAGGATGACTATAATATTAAATTGGCTGAAAGTTGTAAGCACACCTTAGTAGGCAAGTTCACCAACACCACGCCCAAAATGGAGATAATTAGGAAAAAATTTACCCTTCAGACTCAGCTAACTTGAGGGGTGGGTGGGTGAAAATAACTCATTATAATTCTAGACATGTGCATATTGATCTTGATAATGAGTTTGATTATGTTACGGTTTGGACTAAACAAATGATGAGTATTGAAGGTCAATTAATGAGAATTCATGCATGAACTCCTGAGTTTACACCAGAAGAAGAAACCCCTATAGTTCCTATATGGGTAGCCTTACCTGAACTCCCATGGCATTGTTACAATAAGGTTCTCATGACGACTGTTTTGAGTTCCATTGGCAAGGTATTGTACCTTGATTCACCTTCCTCTCAAATGACTAGAGGCAACATGGCCAGGGTAAAGATCCAAATGGATATTACCAAGGAAAAACATCCTCATGTTTGGGTGGAATATAAGAATTCTGATCCCAACAAAGGTAGGTGGCAAAAAGTTCAATATGAAGGAATCCCTGACTATTGTATGTACTGTAAACACCAAGGGCATGTGAATAATGTTTGTACTATCAAGAGAAGGGATAAAGATTTCAAAAGGAGGAAAGAAGTGGAAGCTGAAAAAAAGAACAAGACTAAGGGTGAGCAAGAGAAAGGAGGCACTAAAATCATTCAGATACATGACAATGGTAAATCAGAGACAACTACAAGTTCACAAGCTCAGCAACAACTAGCTCCAAGGAGAGAATACAGACCTGATGAAACTCAAAGGAAAGTTGAAGGAAAAAACCATCCTACAGGTTAACAACAAGCACCAACTCCCCATTTACAGACTCAACAAGAACAAGAGAGAGGTGACCAAGAAGAACACTGGCAGACTAAAAAAAAGAGGCAAAATAGAAATCAGGAACTATCCAACCCCAAGACTGCTTGGAGACCTGTTTCACCCCAACACAAAAGCAATAAGGACAACAAGCAGTAGGAGCCAACACCATCAGGTATACTATCTACAATTCATACTCATAATAATTATATTAACTTAGAATTGCAGGAACCACAAGATACATATAATGCTGAGAAGGATAACAACAACAGGACAGCAGGTCAAGGAAGTCATTCAATACAAGGGTCAGACAATGACCCATCTTTAGTAAAATCACATAATAAAATAATTGTGCAAAAAGATCAGGTTGCAGCCCCCAAAAACAACAAAATCACAGGTATTGACTCTACACTCCCATCCCCTAAATTCCTTGATAATGTTGTTATTAATGTTGCTGAGGAAGCTGCTGGAGGTATAGAAGGGAGGGTACAGGAGATACACACTAATATGCAGGATGGGGTAAAAAAGGGGGAGAGAATTAACTCATGTTCTGCATGAGGTTGTGGTTAAAGAGCATAGGATTGACTCTAGAGCCCCTGCTACCCCTATATCAAATCAAAACAAAGCTGGTCAACATGAAACTCAGGAAGAGACTGGTATGACTACTGAAATAGGAAAACATAAAGCCAGACCCAATAATAAATCAGGTGAAAGGCTGAGAAAAAAGAAAAGAGATACTATAAAAAAGAGGCAACAAAAAAGTAATGAGCAAGAATTTGGTTTAACAGACAAGTGCCAACAATCAGAGGAACAGGTTGCAAACAGGGTCAAGAAGGGTAGGCCAATACAAGATGATTATAGGGCCCTGAATTCAGAAGATGAGTTGGATCCTGACAACCAGTCCATTGATGAATATGATAAAGAGGAAGAAGAAACTAGTAATCATCTAATTAAAGCTTTTGGCTCCAGCGTTCATGATGAATTGCCAGAAGAGGTTCAGGAACTCATAGAACAACAAGGTCTATCCCCAAGAGGTAAGAAACAAAGCAGACAAACCAAACAACAAGCTACCATCAGTACTTATGCTACTTCTAGTAGGCCCATCACAAGGTCTAAATCTAAAGGTTTTTAATGATTAAGGCCATTTTTTGGAATGCTAGGAGTATCAACACCCAAAGTTCTTTGGAAAGATTTCAAACACTCAAGAAGATGCATCAGTTATCTATGATTTCCATCCTTGAACCCTTTGCAGATAATTCTCAACTCAACCTTGTGAGAATACAACTTCAAATGGACCATGTAGTTACTAATCCTAATGGGAAAATCTGGCTTTTTTGCTATAATGAAATCACTGGTAATAATCATGAAAATAGTGAGCGACATATCACAAGAGAATTCAAGCACTCTGATCTTACTGAGAGGTTCATGGTGTCCTTTATTTATGAAAAATGTAAGGAACATATGAATAGGCCTCTGTTTGATAGGTTACTGTATTATGCTAGCAGGGATATCCATTGGTGTACCATTGGAGACTTTAATGTTATCACGAATATAGAGGAGAAGCTTGAGGGAATGCCTTACAACATGAACAACAACTTTGAGTTTATAAGTGTGATAGAAGTTTGTGGCTTGATTGATCTTGGATATACAGGGCTTCCATTCACATGGTGTAATCAAAGGGCTGCACAATCTCGAGTATGGAAGAGGTTAGATAGGTCCATGGTTAATGATAAATGGCTAGAAGTTATGCCTCAAACTACTATTGAACACCTTTCCTCTGTTGGCTCGGATCACAGTCCCCTGTTTATGGAAATGGTTAGAAAAAATGAAAGTCATACCAAGTATTTCAAGTTCCTACATTGTTGGGTCGACAATGATAACTTTGTGGAGACTGTTCAAAAGTGCACGGATAGGGAGGTTACTGGTAACCCTATGTGGCAATTGCATTATAAAATGAAGAGGTTAACATCCACCCTTAGTACCTGGTCAAAGAAAGAGTATGGAGATATCTATGCAAAAGTGAAGGAGTTTGAAGAGACAATCAGAAAAGCTGAGGAGGAACTTCTTACAAATAACACTGAAAATCTTAGACAACAACTACATCTTATGAATGCCAACTATATTAGATATTTGAAGCTGGAGGAATCTATTCTTAAACAGAAGACTCAACTTCAATAGTTTAAGGAAGGGGATGCCAACACCAAATATTTCCATGCTTTGATGAGGGGAAGAAGAAGAAGATTAATTCTGCATAAAATTTGTACATGCAATGATGTGCGGATACAAAGAGATGATCAGATTGCACAAGCAGCTTGTGAATATTTTCAAAGGATGTTTACTGGTCAGAATTGCAAAATAGATGAAAGAATTCTTCAGCACTTTCCTACCTTAGTTACTCAGGAACAGAACCAGAAGTTACAGGAAATGTCTACTTTAAGTGATGCGAACTCTTAATATGATCTTAGACAATTTTAAAGAGTGTGAGCCAATTTGACATATACCTCTTTTGTGACCAACCTTGTGAGTGTGTAAACCTCTCTTGAACACCCCTTGAGCCTTACCTTTCTTTGGAAGAAACTTGATGCAAACCTAACCTTTCTTTATCCATTACCCATAAACATCATGAAGTTGTGGTTAGTTTGAATAGCCAACTTAGGCCAAATCCTAAGTTTGGGGGTGTGGTGAAAAGAAAAGGTAAATCAAGAAGTGCAAGAAAGTCCTTCTTACTCGTGATTTTGAGAAAAATGGAACCCCTCCATACAAAAAAAGAGGGAAAAGAAAGAAAGAAAAATAAAAAGAATGAAAAAGAAGTGGAATAAAGTTGTGAAAACACGAAGAAAATGGAGTTTTCAAACAATCCATGGAAAGTGAATAATAGGATGACTTATGAGCACTAAAGAGAATGATGAAGGAAAAGGAAAGGACGTGTTGTGAGCACCACATTTCATGAGGATGAAAGTTACTGAGCCTAAATGACCATACCTTTGCCCTAAACCCCATTACAAGCCTTGAAAAGACCTTTTTAATTTTGAGTGAGCCGAAATGAATGTTGATCGGAAAATATGGGTAAACCTATGGGTGAAAGCACGCATTGTGTTCTTCCTTGTGAGAGTGAGCGTTGCATTTGATTCTGAAACTTTAAATGATTACCACTATGTTTGAATATGGAATCATTCTTTGTGTGAGGGCATTTGAACACTTTGGTTGAACTTGAACTTGCATTTGAACCAAGTATTGTGAGCATGAGATTCTTTGATATTGGTGTGTCACAACTTGAATCTTTGGGTACACATTTGATCTTTGCATAAGTAACTTCAGTCTTGTTGTGTGCATTCATGATTGAGTCTTGTGTAGCACTGTTCGATACCTCATTTTTGAACGGCTGATCTTGAGTTTGCTTGAGGACAAGCAAAAGTTTAAGTATGGGGTGTTGATGAGTCCACAAATTGGACTCTTTTAGGGCTATATTTTGATAGAATTAGTGTCCTCAAATTCATATTTTGTCTCAATATCTGATGAAAATCCTTGAGTTTCAGGTATTTGGAGTTTGAGGAAAAGCATGGACACTACTTAGTAAAGAGGAACAAAGGCAGCTGAAAAGAACGAAGAAATGAAGATCTGCGGATCGCCGAACCCATTCGGCAAATCGCCAAAAGATCTTAGTCTCACCTCTTGCTCCAGTGTGCTGAGCCCTGAAGGAAAGGATCAAATCGGCGGAGAAATGAGCAGTCGGTGTGTTGTCGAGCAGTTCCACGAAGTAGTACTATGTTTCCCAATGATCCAAAACACGACTATGATGAAGGCTAACGCAAGACGGCGATGAATTACACCAAAGGGCGAATCGCCGAGTTGATCGGCCATTTCAACTAATGTCGCCGAGTGATCCGCTGCAACACAGATTTTTGAAAACTATAAATACTCGTTGAGAGTTGTAGCTTAGTATTAGATTTTTAATATAGAATTTTTAGCTATTATTTTTGAGTTCTAAGTTTGGAGAGGGTTTTGAAGAACTTGAAGATTCAAAAGGTTTCATCTCCAAGAATTTATGCTTGGGTCTTTTCGATTCTTAACCCTTGACTTGTTTTGAGATTTAAATCTTCATATCCATTTGAATGCAAACTCATTTTGGAATAAATTTCTATCTCTTTAGCATGTCTAGATAAAACCCCAATTCTTGGGGTGCGATTTTGTGAATATGGGTTAGATTAGTTGTTGGGTCTTGCTTGTTGGTGATTTATTTGTTGTTTTGATGTGAATTCATTTAGTAGTTGTGGTGGAACCTAATGAAATTATAGTAGCAAATACGATTTCACCGTTATGTTTTCGACCTGCTCGAGAGAGAGGACGTAAAACTAAGACTACTAAATTGATGGCCAGTGCGAGTGGGTCGACATGAGGTTCAACTCGAGAGAGTGAACCCTAGTCCCATGTCCACACACTCAGCTCGAGAGAGAGAGCGGGTTAAGGCGGAGGTTGTTCTTCTTGCGGCAAGTGGGTGTCCGAGAGGAACCCGCTTGAATCGGTGTAAGTTGCTCGAGAGAGAGCTTATCCCCTTTAAAGTCTAGCCTAGTCACAAATACTCAATGAATTTACTACCAAAAGCATGTACCCAATGATTTAGTCTATCCCGTATTCCTATCACATCCCAAGAATACCGTCTCCATATTAGCATCTTTCTTTATTTTCATTGTTTTTACTGATTTTTGCTCACTTGATACAAACCCCCATTGTTAATTGACACTTTTTTGTCACCCCTTTATTTAATATGTTTTTATTCGACAATGTTTTTAGCTATGACTAATTAGAACTTAATTTTATTTTTCTATTAATTTTCAAGCCCACTCCATTGGGACTCGACCCCAACACTTGGTTGGGTTATTATACTATTGTACGATCGTAGACACTTGCATTGGAAGTTGTGTCTTGATTACGTAAACATCATCTACAATCGTACAATAGTTATATAACACAACCTAATAGGTTGGGGTCGAGTCCCAAGGGAGCGGTTTTTGCGAATTAAAAGTTAAGCGCAATATGCTAGAGTTAACCATAGCTAAAAACATCATAAATTAAGGGGTTGACACGAATGTCAATTATCAATGCGGGGTTTTGTATTCAATTAGTGAACAAAAACAGTGAAAATATAAAGATGCGAATATAGGGAGACGGAATTCTTGGGATGTGATAGGAATATGGGATAAATTAAGCAATCGGGTAAATGCTATTGATAGTCAATTGCTGAACATTTGTAACTAGTCTTGACTTTAGTGAGGGTAAATTCTCTCTCGAGCAACTTACTCCGAATCAACTCTTCTCTCGAACACCGAGTTGCCGCGTTTAAGCACAGCCTCCGCTTTAGCCCATTCACTCCCTTGAGATGAATGTGTGGGAAAAGGCCTAGGATTCACTCTCTCAAGATGAACCCACAATGACCCAATAACCATCGACTATTGATTTATTAGTCTTAGTTTTAAAACCGCTCTCTCGGGCAAGCCAAAAACATTAAGATGAAATCATATTTTCAACTACAATTCCATTAAGTTCAAACATAACTACTAAATGAAATCACATTTAAACAACAAATAGACTAACAATAAACAATACCCAACATGAAATTTAACCCATATTCACAAAACCACACCCCAAGAATTGGGGTTTTAGCTAGACATAGAAAAAAGGAAGAAAATGATACCAAATTGAAGTAACATCAACTGGGTATGATTTATATTCACTTTAAACGAGTCTAGGATGAAGAATATTTAGCACCCACTTCCAATTTCTTGGAATTGAAAGTCTTCAAATCTTCAAAGGCTAAGCAAAAATGTTCTCTACTCAAAACCTAAGAAAATAAAATGTTGTATCTGAAATTGTATACTAAGATAAAAATTCAAACTAGTATTTATAGTTGTCTAAAACTGTGTTACGAAGGATCACTCGGTGCAGTTAGTCGGGATCACCGATGCACTCGGCAATCCGCCATTTGGTGTGCTTCATCGCCTTTCAGCTTTTTCCTTCAGCATCTTCGCATTTTGGATCATTGGGCGATATAGTACTGCTTCGCAGAACTGTTCGGCTACCCGCCAAGTGCTCCTTTTCATCACTGACTTGATCTTTTCCTTCAGGGTTCACCACACTGGAACTTTGAGCGAGGTTGAGGCCATTCGGTGACCCGCCTAATGCATTAGGCGATCCTCAGGCCTTCTTTTTTTCGTCTTTTAAGCAGTTTTGTTCCTTTTTGCCAAGTAGTGTCCATGCTTTGTCTCAAACTCCAAATACCTGAAACTTAAGGTTTTACATCAGCTATTTAGACAAAATATGGATTTGAGGACACTAATTATATTAAAATGAAGCCCTAAATGAGTCCAAATTGTGGACGCATCACTGCCCACCAAGACCACGAGGGTCTTCACGGCCCGTAGTGGACACCGGGAGTGTTGGTGCCACTCGTGAAGGTGGAGGCTATAGCCTTCTTAGGCTGCCTAAAAAGTGACCCCTACACACGAGCCACTTCACAACTCGTGAAGCCTTAGATGGCTCGTGGGAGTGGTCTTGAACTTACCTTGGTGGGATGGCCATTGAGGGTGGCTTGACCTAGCCACTGCCTCAAGGTCCATGAGAGGGACTACAGCTTGTGGTCTTGACCACGGCTCATCGAGCCCTTCGTGGAGTTGCCTTGGGCGTATGAGCTAAAGTCCCAATTTGCCTAGGCCACTGCCTCAAGTCCACGAAGGGGACCACAGCTCGTGGTCATCACCACGGTTCGTGGAGCTCCTCGTGGCACCTAGGTAACTCACTTTAAGTGAGAGTTACTTTGGGGATTTCATGTTTGAGTCCAATTGAAGTGGAATCATTTTGGATAAGTTTAAGGGTATTATATAATTTATTTTTAAGTCAAATTCACCCAAGTTAAGTCATAATTTCCAAACACCCAAATATTTCCAAAAGTTAATCTCCTCTCCCAAAATTTCTCTCTAGAACTCAAGGAAGAAGAAGAGGAAAGCTGAAGCTAGGGATTGAAGAAACAAGGCTTTATCACTCAATTTCTTTGAAGAATCATAACTAAGGTATGGTAGTCCTTCATCCATGGATAGTTTTCATCCATGGAGTCCCTTTAAACTTAATTTCAAAGTTAGAAATTCCCCCAAAAAGCTAGGGTTTGACTCCAAGTCATGGGTTCTCTTCTAAAACAATTTCAATGATTTAATTACTTTATATTATGATTGAATTGATGAGTTATGTTGGTTTTTATGTTGAATTCCCCCAAGAACCCATGAAACCCTATAATCCCCAATTATGAACTTATAATGTGGGTTTGATGAATATAGAAGGATGATATGAGATTATGCTTGTTATAGTTGAGTTACTTGAATTATATCATTATCCAAATCTAATTTAGTAATTATAGATGTGTTGATGGAAATATGATCTATGGTTCTTGAAGGACAAATCATGAGAATTATGCATGATTATGATAATTATGTTTATGCTTTATGAACACTTTGAGAGTAAAATGATTATGAATATGATTTGGTTGTTGTGTTGTTGGATGATTATCCTTATATACACATTTATGTATGAATATGGTATGAGGTGAGATGTGTTCTCAAAATATGATGATTTTAGGGTTGAAAGGCTATTCTTACCTATGGAATCTATGAGCTATAGTATGAATTATGATGGATTGAGTGTCAAGACATTCTTCCATGAATATGAATTTAGTCAAGACTTTATTATGTAATATATGGGAATTAATTCTTAGCACTGAGTGGATATGAATATGAGATGGAAGCTTATACGATAGTTGAGTCTAGCTTCCCAATGGGTTCCTTCTACCTTAGTTGAGTCCAGGTTCCCAAAGTATGTATCTCATGAGATGGAAACCTTATACCATAGTTGAGTCTGGGTTTCTAGTAGCAATCTCCTTATCACAAACCTTTTTGCCCACATTGGTCTTTAGCTAGTGGATCCACTTGAGCTAAGAGTATGGTTCTACCTTGGGCAAGTAGAACAACCCCTTTTCGGTGTGGGGTAGACACCGGATTCCATATTAGCTCATATGGTCTATGTCGGTTAAATATTATTCTCACTAGTACAAAAACATGAACAAGAATATGATATATGAACTATGGTTACTTAACAAGTTTTACTTGGTATGGATGGGATTATGGGATCTCACTCAGGCATTGCACAAGTAAGCTTTGAGAGTGCCCATTGTACGTTCCTTTTATAGTATGATGATCTATGAGTTAATTATGCTTATGACTTATGCTTTTCCACTATCTTTAAAATGATGCTTTGACTTAGCAAATTACATGCATTCAACTAAAATGTCCTTTTTAGCATGGTTTCAATATTTTCATGCATGACTATCCTACTTAGTGCATTTTTGTACCAACCCATATTTTTCTATATTTTCCCCAAGTGTAGGGTCCGGTTCTCAAAGTGGTCCCCATTGTGGCTAGAGCTTGGAATTGAGAATTCTCCTTGCTTGGTTGGTGAGTCCTCATGATTTTAGGACGCATACTATCGTTGTAGTTTCATTCTTGTATTTTCACTTTCGGATTATGTTGTTTTGGGCAGTGACCCTATTTTCACTCAAGTATGGCTAATTGAGACAAGTCTAGACTTTCACTTTCCTTTATGAAACTTTTTGGACTTAAATGCGTTTTTACTCTTTATTATTGTTTACCTATGTTATGATATTGTAAGTGGCTTACATGTTGCCATTTTGGGGTTCCATGTGCCTTGTTACTCTAGGGGGTACCCTTGAGTCATGACAAACTTGGTAATTAGAGCACAAGGTTTAGAATGATTCTAGGATGATGCCTCATAAGCCATGTCTAGTTGAGTCTTGTTCATGAGTGTGAATCCCGCCACACTTATGAATGAAAGGCTATAAGATATTTAGGAAATTTAACTTCTTTCATTACTCTTAAGTCGTGCCTTACAGTTTGACTCTATAAAGTCCCTCTCCTTATCCTTCTCTTGTGTCTTCAGGAAATGAATACACAAAGGGCTAATGCTAGAAGGATGGACAAGGAGAATGTGAATCAAGAAGCTCCTCCCCAAGCTCGTCAAGTTTCGGTTGATCCTTCGACTATGTCAAATGAGAAGGTTAGGTCATCTTTTCAAATGTTGGCTCAAGCTTTGGCAGCTCAAGCCAATAGAGATGTAGTAGCTCCGATCAATCCTAATGGGAATTCGGCTGCTTCTAAGGTTACGGATTTTGCTAGAATGAACCCTCCCAAGTTCCATGTCTCTAAAGTGGAAGAGGATCCCAAAGATTTATCGTGGAGGTTTATAAAGTGCTTGACATTATGGGAGTGTCTCCACAAGAGAAGGTGGAGTTAACCGCCTACCAATTGAAGGATCTGGCTCAAGTTTGGTATACTCAATATAAGAGAAATAGGCTGGTAGGAACGGGTCCCATAGAATGGGAGGTATTTAAATCGACATTCCTTGATAGATTATTTCCCTGAGAGTTGAGAAAAGCTAAGGTGTAGGAATTCATAAACCTTAGGCAAGGTAGCATGAGTATCAAGGAGTATGCCTTGAAATTTACCCAACTATCCAAGTATGTTGCATCTATGGTGGCAGATTCGAGGGATGATATGAGTAGGTTTTTGACGTGTGTGTCCGACTTGTTTCAAGAAGAATGTCGTACGGCAATGCTCAATGATAACATTGATATCTCAAGGCTTATGGTGTACGCTCAACAAATTGAGGAGTCAAAACTCAAGAAAGGAATAGAGAGGTGAAAAGATCTAGAACCGGTGATGGGAACTTCTCCAATGCTAGGTCTGATGGACAAGGTCAACCAAGGTTTAGACAAAGGTTCTCCAACCAAGGCTCCTATAGTTCTCCAAGGGTCAACAAGGATAGGGCTTCTAACCCTAAACCTCTAGGAGGTAATAGTGGTGGTTCTTATATTGCTAGGCCTAATTGTGCAAAATGTGGTAAAAAGCAGGATGGCAAGTGTCTTATTGGTACCGATGGGTGTTTTAGTTGTGGGAAGGTTGGCCACAAGATGAGAAATTTCCCAATACTCAGGGTCAAGGGAAGGGGAGATAAACAAGCTCCTCCAAGCGATTCCAATGCCAATGCTCCAAAGCAAAACCATTTTTATGCTCTACAATCCCGAGGTGACCAAGAGAGCTTCCCGGATGTTGTGAATGGTATGTTAAAAGTTTTCTCTATTGATGTATATGCCTTGTTAGATCCTGGTGCCACTTTTTCCTTTGTGACACCTTTTATGGCCATGAAGTTTGACATACTCCACGAAGTGTTAGTAGAACCTTTTTTGGTCTCTACCCCGATTTGTGACTCGGTGGTGGCTTACAGATTCAATAGAAGTTGTCCCATTTACTTGTATCATAGAATTACTTTGGTGGATTTAGTGGAGTTAGAAATGTTAGACATTGATGTGATTTTGGGTATGAATTGGTTACTTGCATGTTACGCCTCTATAGATTTTAGGACTCGAGTGGTTAAATTCCAATTTCCAAATTATCCTATATTAGAGTGGAATGAGGGGAAATTCTATGCCTAGAGGTCAATTTGTTTCTTGCCTTAAAGCTAGGAAAAGGATCTCCAAAGGATGCTTTCACCATCTTGTTAGGGTGATGGATGTTGAGTATGAAACCCCTTCTCTAGAGTCAGTTTCGGTAGTTAATGAGTTTCTGCAAGTTTTCCCCGATGATTTACCCGGTATTCCTCCTGAGCGGGAAATAGATTTTGGTATTGACCTTTTAACGGATATGTAAGCTATCTCCATTTCTCCTTATAGAATGGCTCCGGCGGAGTTGAAAGAGCTGAAAGAGAAATTAAGGGATTTGCTAGATAATGGCTTTATCCGACCGAGTATCTCTCCATAGGGTGCTCATGTATTGTTTGTTAGAAAAAAGGATGGGTCTCTTAGAATGTGCATCGACTATCGTCAATTGAACAAAGTGACCATTAAGAATAAATATCTCCTTCCAAGAATTGATGATTTATTTTACCAACTTCAAGGGGCTAGCTATATTTTGAACATTGATATTCATTCGGGTTATCACCACTTAAGGGTGAGAGAGGTTAATATTCCCAAGACGGCCATTAGGACCTGGTATGGTCATTACGAATTTGTGGTTATGTCATTTGGGTTGACAAATGCTCCAATGGCGTTTATGGACCTAATGAATAGAGTGTTTAGGCAATATCTAGACATGTTTGTGATCGTGTTTATTGATGATATATTGATCTACTGAAGGAGTGAGAATGAACATGTGGACCATTTATGAATTGTATTGTAAGTTCTTAAGAACCAACAACTTTTCGCAATGTTTAGCAAGTGTGAAATTTGGTTGAGGTCTGTAGATTTCCTTGGACATATTGTGTCAAGCATGGGTATTGAGGTAGATCCTAAGAAGACGGATAAGGTCAAGAGTTGGCCTAGACCTCTAACTCCTTCCGACATTGGAAGCTTTTTGGGTTTGGCCGGTTGCTATAGGAGGTTTGTTGAGGGTTTTTCCTCCATTGCTTCTCCATTGATGACTTTGACTCAAAAGAAAGTTAAGTTTGAGTAGTTGGAGGCTTGTGAGAAAATCTTCCAAGAGTTGAAGGATATACTTACTTCCGCTCTGGAGTGGGGTTGGGATGTGTGCTCATTCAAAATGGTAAGGTGATTACCTATGCTCAAGGCAACTTAAGGTCCATAAGAAGAATTACCCCACCCATGATCTTGCATTAGCGGCGGTTGTGTTTGCCTTGAAAATATAGAGACATTATTTATATGGGGTCCATGTGGGGTGAAATTGCTCATATTGGTCCCTAGTCAGTTTATGAAGCTATTGAGAAGGTTTAGCTCATTAGAGAGAGGTTGAGAACCACTCAAAGTAGACAAAAGTCTTATGCCAATGTGAGAAGGAGGGATATAGAATTTAAAGTGACTGATTGGGTCTATTTGAAGATTTCACCATGAAGGGAGTGATGAGGTTTGGCAAGAAAGTGAAACTTAGTCCCCGGTATGTAGGCCTATATCAAATTTTGCAACGTATTGGGAAGGTTGCCAATGAGTTGAATTTGCCAAATGAGTTGGCCCCGGTTCATCCAGTATTTTATATTTCTATGCTTAAGAAGTGTATTGGCGATCCAACATACATTATTCCCCTAGAAAGGTTGGGAGTTGATGAAAGTCTCTTATATGAAGAGGTTTCGGTAGAGATCCTAAACCGGCAAGTCAAGAGATTGAGAAATAAGTAAATTGCTTCCGTAAAGGTTTTATGGAGAAATCACTTAGTTGAGGGACCTACTTGGGAGGCCGAGGCCGATATGAAGTCCCGATATCCTCATCTCTTTCCATCTACCCCTATTCAAGTTTGGGTAATTAGCTCCTCTTGAGTTCTAGTCTTTTGGGAGTCATGTGTCTTATATGAGCTTTTCCATGATTTCCTTATGTTACGCATGTTCTTTATGAAATTCATGTTTAGTAAGAAAATGAGTTTTTATGATTTATGTGCCTCATGTTGTTGTGCATGTAGTATGAGGTGCCTATTTGACTTCATGAGATGGGCTGATGAACATGCTTTAGTATGCTTTTGAGAGTAATTGCATATTGGCTCCATAATATTGTGTTGATCATGATTATAGTTGGAGAAGGTAGTTCCTCCTATGAATATGAGAAATATTCAGTTTCATGCATATTGGGTTGTTAGATGTAGTTCCTACTTCCTTATATTGCATTGAATATGTTGGAGATGGACTTGATTTTTTCTCCTTTGAATTATGCATTATTTTGATATTTTATTCATGATGGGCTACTAGTCTTTAGTCTTTACTTTCGTAAGGTGTCTAGATCATCATTCGAGGATGAATGTTCCGAAGGGGGAGATAATGTAACACTCTTAAAAGTAGTAGGCTAAACTAGAGATAAAACATGAGGGTTAACGTCAAGGGCCAAGGAAAAGGGGCAAGGGGCCAAGGCTGCCCATTTTGACTAAGACACTACCCACCAAGACGATGAGGGTCTTCACGACCCGTAGTGGACACCACGAGTTGTGGTGCCACTCGTGGAGGTGGAGGTAGTAGCCTCCTTAGGCTGCCTCAAAAGTGACCCCTCTACACGAGCCACTTCATGGCTCGTGAAGCCTTAGACGGCTCATGGGAGTGGTCTTGAACTTACCTTGGTAGGATGGCCATTGAGGGTGGCTATTCCTAGCCACTGCCTTAATGTCCACGAGAGGGACCACAGCTCGTGGTCTTGACCACAGCTCGTGGTCTTGACCACAGCTCGTGGTCTTGACCACAGCTCGTGGAGCCCTTCATGGAGTTGCCTTGGGCGTGTGAGCTAAAGGCCCAATTAGCCTAAGCCATTGCCTCAAGTCCATAAAGGGGACCACGGCTCGTGGAGCCCCTCGTGGAACCTAGGCAACTCACTTTTAGTGAGGATTATTTTAGGGATTTCATATTTGAGTCCAATTGAAGTGGATACGTTTTGGATATGTTTAGGGGTACTATATAAGTTGTTTTTAAGTCAAATACACCCAAGTTGTCATATTTTCCGAACACCCAAATATTTCCAAAAGTTAATCTCCTCTCCTAAAATTTCTCTCTCTAGAACTCAAGGAAGAGGAAGAGGAAAGTTGAAGCCAGGGCATGAAGAAACATGGTTTATCACTCAATTTCTTTGAAGAATCATAACTAATATATTGTAGTCCTTCATCCATGGATAGTTTCCATCCATGGAGTCCCTTCAACCTCAATTTCAAAGTTAGAAATTCCTCCAAAAAGCTAGGGTTTGACTCCAAATCATGGGTTCTCTTCTAAAATGATTTCAATTATTTAATTACTTTATATTATGATTGAATTGATTATTTATGTTGGTTTTTATGTTGAATTCCCCAAAGAACCCATGAAACCCCATATTCCCCAATTATGAACTTATGATGTGGGTTTGATGATTATAGAAGGATTATATGAGATTATGCTTGTTATAGTTGGTTTACTTGAATTATATCATTATTCATGTCTAATGTAGTAATTCTAGAAGTGTTGATGGAAATATGATCTATGGTCCTTGAAGGACAAAGCATGAGAATTATGCATGATTATGATAATTATGTTTATGCTTTATGAACACTTTGAGAGTAAAGTGAATATGAATATGATTTAGTTGTTGTGTTGTTGGATGATTATCCTTATGTACACATTTATGTATGAGTATTGTATGAGGTGAGAGGTGTTCTCACAGTATGATGATTCTAGGGTTGAAAGGCTATTCTCACCCGTGGAATCTATGAGCTATAGTATGAATTATGATGGATGGAGTGTCAAGACATTCTTCCATGAATATGAACTTAAGTCAAGACTTAAATATGTAATGTATGGGAATTAATGCTTACCACTGAGGGGATATGAATATGAGATGGAAGCTTATACGATAGTTGAGTCCGACTTTCCAATGTGTTCCTTCTACCTTAGTTGAGTCTGAGTTCCCAAAGCATGTATCTCTTGAAATGGAAATGTTATACCATAGTTTAGTCTGGATTTCTAGTAGAAATCTCCTTATCCCATAACTATTGTCTCACATAGGTCTTTAGCTAGTGGATCCACTTAAGCTAAGAGTATGGTTCTACCTTAGGCAAGTAGAACAACCCCTTTTCGGTGTGGGGTAGACAACGGATTCCATGTTAGCTCACATGGTCTATACCGGTTAAAACTTATTCCCTCTAGTACAATATTATGAACCCCTTTATGGGATATCACTCATGCATTGCACAAGTAAGCTTTGAGAGTATCCATGGAATGTTCCGTTTATGGTATGCTGATCTATGCGTTAATTATGCTTATGACTTATGCTTTTCCACTATCTTTAAAATGATGCTGACTTAAAAAATTGCATGTATTCAATAAAATGTCCCTTTTAGCATGTTTTCAAGGTTTTCATGGATGACTATAATACTTGGTGCATTTTTGTACCAACCCATATTTTCCTACATTTTCCCCCAAGTGTAGGGTTCGGTTCTCAGGGTGGTCCCCATTGTGGCTAGAGCCTGGAATTGAGCATTCTCCTTGCTTGGTTGGTGAGTCCTCATGATTCGAGGACGGATACTATCATTATAGTTTCAGTCTTGTATTTTCACTTTCGGATTATGTTGTTTTGGGCTGTGACCCTATTTTGACTTAAGTATTGTAATAGATGGCTAATTGAGACAAGTCTAGACTTCTGCTTTCCTTTATGAAATTTTTTGGACTTAAATGTATTTTTACTCTTTATTGTTCTTCATTTATGTTATGATATGCTAAGTGGCTTGCATGTTTCCCTTTGGGGGTTCCATGTGCCTTGGTACGTCTAGGGGGTACCCTTGGGTCGTGACAAACTTGGTATTCAGTACACAAGGTTTAGAATGATTTTAGGATGATGTCTCATAAGCCACATCTAGTAGAGTCTTCTTCATGAGTGCGAAGCGCGCCACACTTATGAATAGGAGTCTATAATATGTTTAGGTAATTTCACTTCTTTCATTACTCTTAAGTCGTGCCTTAGAGTTTAACTCTATAAAGTTCATCTCCTAATCCTTCTCTTGTGTCTTTAGGAAATGAATACACGAAGGGCTAATGCTAGAAGGATGGAAGAGGAGAATGTGAATCAAGAAGCTCCTCCCCAAGCTCACCAAGCTCCAGTTGATCCTTCGGCTATGTCAAATGAGGAGGTTAGGTCGGCTTTTCAAATGTTGGCTCGAGCTTTGGCGGCTCAAGTCAATAGAGATTTTGTAGCTCTAGTCAATCCTAATGTGAATTCCACTGCTTCTAGGGTTAGGGATTTTGCTAGAATGAACCCTCCAAAATTCCATGGATCTAAAGTGGAAGAGGATCCCCAAATATTTATCGAGGAAGTTTATGAAGTGCTTGACATTATGGGAATGTCTGCACAAGAGAAGGTGGAGTTAGCCGCCTACCAATTGAAGAATGTGGCTCAAGTTTGGTATACTCAATGGAAGAGAAATAGGCTGGAAGTAGCGGGTCCCATAGAGTGGGAGGTGTTTAAATCGGCACGGATAGATTCCTTCCCCGAGAGTTGAGGGAAGCTAAGGTGGAGGAAATGATAAACCTTAGGCAAGGTAGCATGAGTGTCAAGGAGTATGCATTGAAATTTACCCAACTATCAAAGTATGCTCCATCTATGGTGGCAGATTCGAGGGATGAGATGAGTAGGTTTTTGACGGGTATGTCCGACTTGGTTAAAGAAGAATGTCGTACGGAAATGCTCTAAACCCTAAATCCTAAATATCCATAAATCCTAAACGTAAAAACACAAAAAAGCCCTAAGCGATAAACCCTAAAATCCCTAAGAAACACTTAACCCTTACACACCCTAACAAACCCATTAACCCCTAAACATAAAAAACTCTAAGCTCTAAACCCGAAAAAGACATTAATCGTATATGCTAAACCCTAAAAAATACAAAAAGACTATAAGCCCTAAAGTTAAACCTATAAAACCCTAAAAAAAAATTAACCTAAAAAACCCAAAACCCTAAACCCTAAAAATCTAGATAAAACCATTATCCTAAAACCCTAAACCTAAAAAATCCCTATGCCTTAAACTCTAAACCCTAACCTAAAACCCTAAATCCTACACCTAAAACCCTAAGAAACCCTAAACCCTAAACTTTAAGAAACCCTAAATCATATAAACCCTAAAATAAACCCTAAAACCATTTAAAACTCCTACAAAACCCTAAGCTCTAAATCCTAAATCCTAAAAATACGTAAACTCTAAACCTAAAAAATACAAAAAAATACCGTAAGCCTAAAACCTTAAACCCTAAGAAACACTTAACCCTTAAAAACCCTAAAAACAACACAAACACCCCTAAACCTAAAAAAAATCTAAGCTCTAAACCCTATTAAGCCCAAAATCGTAAATGTTAAATCCTAAAGGCACAAAAAACCCTAGCCCTAAGCCCCAAACTCTAAAGAACCCTAAGAAACACCTAACCCATAAAATCCTTAAAAACCCACTAAACCTAAAAAGGTCTAAGCTCTAAACCTTATAAAGAGCTAAATCATTTATGCTAAACCCTAAAATACACAAAAAAACACCTAAGCCCTAAAGCCTAAACCTATAAAATCCTAAAAAACCTTAACCTAAAAAACCTAAAGCCCTAAACCCTAAAAACCTAGATAAAACCCTTAACCTAAAACCCTAAACCAAAAAAATCCTATGCCCTAAACCCTAAACCCTAAGCCCTAAACCCTAAACCCTAACCTAAAACCTTAAATACTAAACCTAAAACCCTAAGAAACCCTAAATCATATAAACCCTAAAACACACCCTAAAAACCAATCAAAACCCCTACAAAACCTTATGCTTTAAACCCTAAATCCTGAAAATCTTTAAACCCTAAAACTAAAAAACACAAAAAAAAAACCTAAGCCCTAAACCTTAAACCCTCAAAAACCCAAAGGAACACTTAACCCCTAAAAACCTGAAAACCCCCTAAACCTAAAAAAACTCTAAGCTATAAACCCTATAAAGCCCTAAATCTTATATGCTAAACCAACAAAACACAAAAAAAAAACTAAGCCCTAAACCTAAAAACTTTAAAACCCTAAAAACCCTAAACCTAAAAAACCCCAAACCCTAAACCCTAAAACCCTAGATAAAACCCTTAACCAAAGACCCTAAACCTACAAAAAACCTAAGCCTTAAACCCTAAACCTTAATCTAAACCTAAAACCCTAAGAAACCCTAAATGCTAAACCTAAAGAAACCCTAAATCCTATAAACCCTAAAATAAACCCTAAAACCCATTTAAAACCCCTACCAAACAGTAAGCTCTAAACCCTAAAAATCTATAACCCTTAACGTAAAAAACACAAAAAAAAACCTTAGCTCTAATCCCTAAACCCTAAGAAACACATAACCCTTAAATATCCTAAAAATCCCAAAATTCCCTAAACCTAAAAATATTCTAAGTTCTAAACCCTAAAAAGCCCTAAATCGTATATGTTAACTCCTAAAAAACACAAAAAAACCCTAAGACCTTAACCCTAAACCTATAAAAACCTTAACTTAAAAAACCCTAAAAACCTAGATAAAACTCTTAACCTAAGTCCCTAAACCTAAAAAAATCGTAAGCCCTAAAATCTAAACCCAAAACCCTAAATCCTATAAACCCTAATAAAAACCCCAAAAACCATTTAAAACCCCCACAAAACCCTAAGCTCTAAACCTTAAGTCCTAAAAATTCATACACCCTAATCCTAAAGACCACAAAAAACCCTAAGCCCTAAACCATAAACCCTAAAAGAAAACCTAAGAAACTCTTAACCCTTAAAAACACAATAACCCTAAACCTAAAAAACTATAAGCCCTAAATCGTATATGCTTAGATTGTTGATTAAGCAAATTTTGGATAGTAATTACGACTTGCGAGTATCTAAGAATGTGGTTTCCTAATATTTGGTGAGTAACATGGTTGTATGGAAAGTTTTAAGAGATGGTGGGACACCACTCGAATAAAATTTAAAAGAGCTAGGGTCATGATGAAGAAAGATAGTGGGATGTAGTATAGCCTTTAGAGAGAGGCGAGAGGAAGAATATTTTTATTTGATTGCAAAGGATAAAGAGATATCTTCAGAGGGTTAGGTAATTGGGTTCAGAGACGTGTGATTTCATTTATTTTGTTGTGGCTATGGTAGTAGTGTCACAGGTGTGTCGGATTGGTTAAAAACTATTGAAAAAGACTAGAGAAAGGGATTGTGTTATATGGTGGAAATTACAATTCAGATTTTTCATTGTGAGCCTACATTTGTGGTGATGTATTTTGTCAAGGTATGAATTGGCAAGGTGAGAAATGATCAATTGTATCAGGTATTGAACCTTTGAAAGGACTTACGCCTAGGTTGAGTCGTAAAGTTTATTACTATTGATTCTTAAGTACCTAAGAAAGGTTTTCATGTAAAAGTCTTGGTTTAGAGTGAGATTAATGGTCGGAGTATTTATAATGGTTGTTAGTGTTGTGAGTATGATTCACTAGCTATGCTCTAGTGTGTTTTCACTTTTGTGGGTGGATCCCTAGTGGTGGATCAGGGGTACCAAATCATGCGATGTTCTCTTGGTTGAGTGGGAAGATTGGGAAGTTTTAGTTATTCCGAATGACATAATTGGTGTTGTCTTGGAGTAGTTAAAGTATTTTAGTAGTTCTACATGTACCACCTTCCTTATGAGAATTTATAGAAGAGCAACCATGCGTATTTGTGGTTGTCCGGCATTCTTAATATTCCTCTAGTCGTCGAGGTCATGTACTGTTTATGTGTGGTTGAATGTGGGGATCATTGGTTCCAATTCTACTATTCTTAAGAGGTAATCTACAATTACTAAATCTAGCATTTCGATAGTGTTTTTGGAGGGGTTGTATGCTTGGACATATCCCTCGATGAGTATATGATTTCTAAATATCAAATTTGTTATAACTTAAGCTCATGGGAATTTATGTTGTGGGATGGAGATATTGTTAACAACTATGATTGTTTGGGTATTATGAGTGTGTGTTGGTTGGTTCAGATCCACCTCTAATTGTAGCGAGTATTGATTTAAAATTTTATCATGGTTATGTGATAAAGGATTCGTCATGATGTTTGTGTCAAGATCCTTGATAACATGTGGCAGAGGTGTGTACGATTAACTTTGGTGGTTGTTGGGAATCGTTTTGTTGTTAGTGAAGTGTACATACAACAATATTTATCACTCGAGGGTTGATATGACTTCATTGAGGCATTGTAAGGGAGGATGTGTAGGTATTCAATTGGTTGGTTGAGGTTGGAGATATGAAACCCTTAGGGGGTAATGAAATTTGGTAAGAAGGGCATGTGATACAAGTATCCCCAGTAATTCCACGATTCATATACTACTCTACCCTTACTTTAGCCAGTCTTTCCTAGTTGATCACTTGGGGACGAGTGATGGGTAAATTGGTATCTATTGTAATGACCTAATTTTCGTCGTTATGGAAAAGCCAATGGAAAAAGAATTAGGGCCAAAAACATTTTCGTAGTAACTTGGATTTTCCTAACCTAGTCCAGATTTGGACGAAATCAGAGTCATTAAGGTGTAGGGAAATATGGTAACAATAGGGTGAATCATTTATGATTTTGATTACATGAGTAGTTAGATAAATCGTTAAGGAATCCATACGACTTTACAAAATTGAATTCGGGTGAGTAGAGGTCCCAAAATTAATCTTAGCGTAAAGGGTATTTCCTGAGCGTCGTGGGTTAGAGGTGTGTTGTGAAATGGGAATTTTGGAATTCTTGAAATAACTCTCTGTCTCGAGAATACCACTTTGGCGTTGGGTTTTGCCGCTTTGGCGGGGACGCTGTGGCGTGGTGGTGGCCGTTGTGGTGGGCCCGACGTGAATTAAACTCGTTAATAAACCCCTAAACAACCAAAGGATGTACTTTTCAACTTTTAGAATTAAGGAACGACCCCCAGGCGACTCATACTCGTGTTTTTCCATTTTTGAGGCTAAAGGTAAGATTTTCACTCCCCGAATCCATTTTTCGATCCGTAGAACGTAATAAAACGGGTGAATATTAATGGGGGAGGGTTTCGTTATAGTTTTTATGGTGGAAACAACCCTAATTTGGATAATTGGGATTATGAATTTGATCTAGGATTCATAAAATTATTAGTAATTCGGGTAATTAGTGATTTTTTATTTATTCTCCCGTGTTATCATGATTGTTTTTAAACCATGAACAAGCGGGAAGATTCAAGTGCCTTAGGGGATTCAAACTTGGATTCGAGGTAGGTGATGGTTGTGATTCTATGATTGTGTGATGTATGTTTGTTCTTGCTTCATTAATATACATGTATGTATGCAAATGTTGCATTATTGATCACACTTTTTGTAATTGATGATAATTGAATAATTGTATGCCATGAATCACCTCTTGTTGTATGATTGTGAGAATATACATTGTGATTGTGATTGTGGTTTGTTAAATGGGAGGGTGCACGATCCGACACACTAACTTGGATCGGTTGCCACGTTCTGGCATAAATATGGGATCAGTTGCCACGTTTCGGCATAACTAACTTGGATCGGATTGCCACGTTTCGACATAATTATGTGATCGCTTGCCACGTTCCGGCATAAATATGGGATCGCTTGCCACGTTTCGGCATAAATAACTTGGATTGGATTGCCACGTTCCGGCATAATTATGGGATAGGTAGCCACGTTCCGGCAAAAATATGGGATCGATTGCCACGTTCCTGCATAAATATGGGATCGGTTGCCACGTTCCGGCATAACTAACTTGGATCAAATTACCACGTTTCGGCATAATTATGGGATCGGTTGCCACGTACTGGCATAAATATGGGATCGATTGCCACGTTTCGAAAAAACTAATTTGGATCGGATTACCACGTTCCGACATAATTATGGGATCAGTTGCCACGTTCTGGCATAAATATGAGATCTGATTACCACGTTCCGACATGCTAACTATTTGGGTTTGGTTTCCATGAGATGACCATTAAATTGGGCCCCGTGAGAGGACCATTGAATTGTGTTGTGTATATACTTTTGATGAGTTCGTTCATATCTAATAATGATTGATATTAGAAGATGGTATGTTTCTCTAAATTGATATAACTGTGATATGTGAGAATCCTAAAGTTGTTCATTGTTCGTATATGTTGATGATATTTTATATGTTCGATATGTGCATGTGATTATATTGTTGTATTGACTAATGTATGTTACACTTATTGGGATAGCCGCGTGATCCTACCAGTTCACGGTGGTTGTGTATTGATATTGCACTTGCTCTTATTTTTGGTGAGTACAGGGCATCTTCCAACGGCTATTGACAGGCCTCGTTTAGAAGATCAGTGATCGCCGATTTGAATTAAGGGTGAGCCAGTTCTTCCGAGATGTCTTGTGTTCTCTTTTTTCTAGTCCATCATATTCGGACTTCGACTAGTTCTTTAGACGATTTTCTCGTTTAGACTTATGGATCGTGTTTGAGTTTTGGTGCATTGACTTTCAGGTTCTAAGCGTTGAATTTCCGCATTAGTTTGATTAGTTATTTGTTTAAACCTTGGATTTTATGGAAACTCTGTAAAATTTCTTCATTTAAACCTGCTTCTGTATCTATAAATGCCTAGGTTTTCATAAAATTTGTTAGTTTGGGTGGTAGTAATGGTTCTCCCACCGGAGGATTTGTGTGGGTGCCAATCAGGACGGTCTGGGTCGTGACGAAAACTAGGTAAAACTCTTAACCTAAAATCGTACACCTAAAAAAATCCTATGCCCTAAATCCTAAAACCTAACTTAAAACCCTAAGAAACCCTAAACCCTAAACATTAAGAAAACCTAAATGCTATAAACCATAAAGCCCATTTGAAACCCCTACAAACCATAAGCTCTAAACCCTAAACCCTAAATCCTAAAATTTCATAAACCCTAAACCTAAAAAACACGAAAAACCCTAATCGCTAAACCTTAAACCCTAAAAAATCCTTAACCCTTGAAACCCCAAAAAAACCCAAAAACTCCTAAACCTAAAAAAAACTCTGAGCTCTAAACCCTATAAAGCCGTAAATCGTATATGCTTAACCCTAAAAACCACAAAAAAAAACCTAAGCCCTAAAACCTAAACCTATAAAACCAAAAAAAACCTTAACCTAAAAATCCTAAATCCCCAAACCCTAAAACAAAGATAAAACCCATAACTTAAAACCTTAAACCTAAAAAAAACCCTAAGCCCTAAACCCTAAGCCCTAACCTAAAACCCTAAATCCTAAACCTAAAACCCTAAGAAACCCTAAACCTTAAACCTTAAGAAACCCTAAATCCTATAAACCCTAATATAAACCCTAAAAACCATTTACAACAGCTACAAAACCCTAAGCTCTAAACCCTAAATCCTAATAATCCGTAAACCCTAAATCCAAAAAACACAAAAAATTCCTAAACCCTAAACCCTAAACCCTAAAAAACCTTTAGATACACTTAACTCTTAAAACTCCTAAAAAACCCCAAAATCCTAAAACCTAAAAAACTCGAAGCTCTAAACCCTATAAAGACCTAAATCGTATACACTAAATCCTAAAAAACACAAAAAATCCCTAAGCCCTAAACTCTAAACCTATAAAACCCTAAAAAACTTTAACCTAACCCAAAGCCCTAAAAACTAAAAACCTAGATAAAACCCTTAAATTAAAACTCTAAACCTTAAAAAACCCCAACCCCTAAACCCTAAACCCTAAGCCCTAACCTAAAACCTTAAATCCTAGACCTAAAACCCTAAGAAACCCATAATTCTAAACCTTAAGAAACCCTAAATCCTATAAACCCTAAAATAAACACTAAAACCATTCAAAACTCCTACAAAATCCTAAGAGCTAAACCCTAAATCCTAAAATTCCATAAACCCTAAACCTAAAGAAACACAAAAAAATCCTTAAGCCCTAAACCCTAAATCCTAAAAACCCTTAGAAATGCTTAACCTTTAAAGCCCCCTAAACCTAAAAAACTCTAAGCTCTAAACCCTATAAAGCCCTAAATCATATATGCTAAAACCTAAAAAACACAAATGAACCCTAAGCCCTAAATCCTAAACCTATAAAACCCTAAAAAACCTTAATCTAAAAATCCCAAAGTCCTAAACCCTAAAAAACTAGGTAAAACCCTTAACCAAAAACCCTAAACCTAAAAAAACCCTAAGCCCTAAACCTTAAACTCTAAACCTAAAAAAAACCTATGCCCTAAACCCTAAACCCTAACCTAAAACTCTAAATCCAAAGCCTAAAACCCTAAACCCTAAACCCTAAACCTTAACAAAACCTAAATGCTATAAGACCTAAAACCCATTTGAAACCCCTACAAACCATAAGCTCTAAATGCTAAATACTAAAAATTTGTAAACCCTAAACCTAAAAAACACGAAAAACCCTAAACCCTAAACCCTAAGAAACACTTAAACCTTAAAAACCCTAAAAAATCCAAAAAACCCTAAACCTAAAAAAGTTTAAGCTCTAAGCCCTTTAAAGGTCTAAATCGTATATGCTAAATCCTAAAAAACACAAAAAAAAACACTAAGCCCTAAACCATAAACCTATAAAACCCTAAAAAACCTTAAGCAAGAAAACCTAAATCCCCAAACCCTAAATACAAAGATAAAACCCATAACCTAAAAACCTAAAACCTTAAAAAACCCTAAGCCCTAAACCCTAAAACCCTAAGAAACCCTAAATCTTATAAACCCTAATATAAACCCTAAAAACCATTTACAACACCTACAAAAACCTAATCTCTAATCCCTAAATCCTTAAATTCCGTAAATCCTAAATCTAAAAAAACACAGAAAAACCCTAAACCCTAAAAAAACCCAAAGAATCACTTAACCTTTAAAACCCAAACAATCCTAAACCTAAAAAACTCTAACCTCTAAACCCTATAAAGCCCTAAATCATATATACTAAACCCAAAAAAACACAAAAAAATTCCTAGGACCTAAACTCTAAACCTATAAAACCCTAAAAAACCTTAACCTAATAAACCCAAAGCACTAAACCCTAAAAACCTAGATAACACCCCTAAGATAAAACCCTAAACCTTAAAAAACTGTAACCCCTAAACCCTATACCCTAACCTAAAACCCTAAGAAACCATAAAATCTAAACCTTAAGAAACCTTAAATTCTATAAACCCTATAAACCATTCAAAACTCCTACAAATCCCTAAGGGCTAAAACCCTAAATCCTAAAAATATGTAAACCCTAAACCTAAATAAACACACAAAAAAAAACTTAAGGCTTAAACCCTAAACTCTAAGAAATACTTAACCCTTAAAAACCCCTAAACCTAAAAAACTCTAAGCTCTAAATCCTATAAAGCCCTATATTGTATATGGTAAACCCTAAAAAACACAAAAGAACCCTAAGCCCTGAACCCTAAACCTATAAAACCTTAAAAAATCTTAACCTAAAAAATCCAAAGCCCTAAACCCTAAAAACTAGGTAAAAACCTTAACCTAAAACCTAAAACCCAAAACTAAAAAATCCCTAAGCCCTAAACCCTAAACCCTAAACCCTAGCCTAAAACCCTCAATCCGAAACCTAAAACCCTAAGAAATCTTAAACCCTAAACCATAAGAAAACCTAAATGCTATAAACCCTAAAACCTATTTAAAACCCCTACAAACCATAAGCTCTACACCCTAAATCCTCAAATTTCATAAATCTTAAACCTAAAAAACACGAAAAACCCTAAACCTTAAACCCTAAAAAACCCTAAGAAACACTTAACCCTAAAAAACCCAAAAACCCCTAAAACTAAAAAACACTAAGGTCTAAACCCTATAAAGACCTAAATCGTATATGCTAAACCCTAAAAAAACACAAAAAAAACTAAGCCTAAACCCTAAACCTATAAAATCCTAAAAAACCCAAAGCTCCAAACCCTAAAAACCAAGATAAAACCCATAACTTAAAACTCTAAACCTAAAAAAACATTAAGCCCTAAACCCTAAATCCTAAAAAAACCTAAGAAACACTTAACCCTAAAAAACCCTAAAACACCCAAAAACCCCTAAAACTAAAAAAACTATAAGCTCTAAACCCTATAAAGCCCTAAATAGTATATGCTAAACCCTAAAACACACAAAAAAAAACCTAAGCCCTAAACTCTAAACCTATAAAACCCTTAAAAATCTTAACCTAAAAAACCCAATACCCTAAACCCTAAAAACCTGGATAAAACCCTTAAGCTAAAACCCTAAACCTTAAAAAACCCTAACCCCTAAACCCTAAACCCTGACCTAAAACCCTAAACTCTAAACCTTAAGAAACCCTAAATCCTATAAACCCTATAAGAAACCCTAAAAACAATTCAAAACACCAAGAAAACCCAAATCGCTAAACTCTAAATCTTAAAAATCCGTAAACCCTAAACCTAAAAAAGCACAAAAAAAAGCTTAAGCCCTAAACCATAAACCCAAAGAAATACTTTACCCTTGAAAAACCCTAAACCTAAAAAACTATAAGCTCTAAACCCTATAAAGCCCTAAATCGTATATGCTAAACCCTAAAAAACATAAAAAAATCCCTAAGCCCTATACTCTAAACCTATAAAACACTAAAAACCTTAACCAAAATAACCCAAAGCCCTAAACCTAAAAATCTAGATAAAACCTTAAACCTTAAAAAAACCCTAACCTCTAAATCCTAAACCCTAACCTAAAACCTTAAATCCTAAACCTAAAACTCTAAGAAACCCTAAACTCTAAACCTTAAGAAACCCTAAATCCTATAAACCCTAAAATAAACCCTAAAATCCATTCAAAACTCCTACAAAACCCTAAGCGCTAAACCCTAAATCCTAAAAATCTGTAAACCCTAAACCTAAAAAAAACAAAAAAACATTAAGCCCTAAACCCTAAACACTAAAAAACCCTAAGAAATACTTAACCCTTAAATACCCTAAGAAATACTTAACCCTTAAAAACCCCTAAACCTAAAAAATTCCAAGTTGTAAACCCTATAAAGCCCTAAATTGTGTATGCTAATTCCTAAAAATACAAAAGAACTAACCCTAAACCCTAAACCTATAAAACCCTAAAAAACCCTAATCTAAAAAACCCACAGCCCTATACCCCAAAAAAATAGGTTAAACCCAACCTAGAACCCTAAACCTAAAAAAAACCTAAGCCCTAACCCTAAACCCTAACCTAAAACCCTAAATCCAAAACCTAAAACCCTTTGAAACCCTACACCCTAAACCTTAAGAAAACCTAAATGCTATAAACCCTAAAATAAATACTAAAGCCATTTAAAACTCCTACAAACCATAAGCTCTAAACCCTAAATCCTAAAATTTCGTAAACCTTAATCCTACAAAACCCAAAAAAACCCAAAACTCTACTAAGCACGTCACCATTAAAAACCAAAAACCCTTGAACCTAAAAAACTCTAAACTCTAAACATTATATAGCTCCAAATCGTATATGCTAAACCCTAAAACACACACAAAAAAAACTTAAGCCCTAAGCCCTAAACCTATAAAACCCTAAAAAAACCTTAACCTAAAAAACCTAAAGCCCTAAACCCTAAAAACCAAGATAAAACCCATAACCTAAAACCTTACACCTAAAAAAAAACCTAAGCCCTAAACCTTTAACCCTAACCTAAAACACTAAATCCTAAACCTAAAACCCTAAGAAACCCTAAACCCTAAACCTTAAGAAACACTAAATCCTATAAACCCTAAAAACCATTTACAACACCTACAAAACCCTAAGCTCTAAACCCTAAATCTAAAAAACACAAAAAAAACCTAAGCCCTAAACCCTAAAAAATCCTATGAAATACTTAACCCTTAAAACCCCCTAAACCTAATAAATTCTAAGCTCTAAACCCTATAAAGCCCTAAATCGTATATGCTAAACCCTAAAAAACACAAAAATCACTAAGACCTAAACCCTAAACCTATAAAACCCTAAAAAACCCAAAGCCCTTAACCCTAAAAAACTAGGTAAGACCCTTAACCTAAAACCCTAAACCTAAAAAAATCCTAAGCCCTAAACCCTAAACCCTAAACCCTAACCTAAAACAATAAATCTGAAACCTAAAACTCTACGAAACCCTAAACTCTAAACCTTAGGAAAACTTAAATGCTATAAACCCTAAAATAAACCCTAAAACCCATTTAAAACCCCTACAAACCATAAGCTCTAAACCCTAAATCCTCAAAGTTTGTAAGCCCAAAACCTAAAAAACATGGAAAACCCTAAGCCCTAAACCCTAAAAAACCCTAAGAAACACTTAACCGTTAAAACCGCGAAAAAACCCAAAACATCTAAAGCTAAAAATTTCTAAGCTCTAAACCCTATAAAGCCCTAAATAGTATATGCTAAACCCTAAAAACACAAAAAATCCTAAGCCCTAAACCCTAAACCTATAAAACCCTAAAAACCCCTAACGTAAGAAACCTAAAACCCTAAATCCTAAAAACCAAGATAAAACCCATAACCTAAAACCTTAAACCCTAAACCCTAAACCCTAACCTAAAACCCTAAGAAACCTAAACCCTAAACCTTAAGAAACCCTAAATCCTATAAACCCTAATATAAACTCTAAAAACCATTTACAACACCTACAAAATCCTATACTCTAAACCCTACATCCTAAATATCCGTAAACCCTACATCCTAAATATCCGTAAACCCTAAATCTAAAAAACATAAAAAAAAACCTAAGCCCTAAACTCTAAATCATAAAAAATCCTAAGATACACTTAACTCCTAAAAACCCAAAAACCCCTAAACCTAAAAAACTCTAAGCTCTAAACCCTATAAAGCCCAAAATCGTATATGCTAAACCCTAAAAACACAAAAAATCCCTAAGCCCTAAACTATAAACCTATAAAACCCTAAAAATCTTAACCCAAAAAACCCAAATCCCTAAACCCTAAAAACCTAGATAAAACCCGTAAGCTAAAACCCTAAACCTTAAAAACCCTAACCCCTAAACCCTAACCTAAAACCCTAAATCTTAAACTTAAATCCCTAAGAAACCCTAACCTCTAAACCTTAAGAAACCCTAAATCCTATAAACCCTAAAAACCATTCAAAACTCCTACAAAGCCCTAAGGGGTCATTTCGTCGAGTATATTAGAAAAAATAATTCTTGCATTAGCTTGATGTATTATTAGTACCTTGTTTGGTACACTTCTCTAACTTATGCATTACTAATGCATGTATTAGTAATACACTCTATTGTGCATTGAAGAGTGTATTACTAATACCATCTACTTCTATGCATTAGTAATGCAATGGGTTCTATTGCGTTTATTAACATTATTAAAGACACAATTGCCCTCTAAAACATTTTTTACATCCTTTCCATTATATTTGTTGAGGGTATATTTGTAAACAAATATTCTAAAAAAATTATGTAATGTATAATTGTTTTAGTACACCAAACCAAACATTGCATAAAAAAATCTTATCATAACTAATGCAAGCATTACTAATACACTATATTTTGTATTATTCTTACACACTCTATCAAACAACCCTTAAGTGCTAAACCCTAAATCCTAAAATTTTGTACACCCTAAACCTAAAGAAACACAAAAAAAACCCTTAAGTCCTAGACCCTAAAAAAAATCCCTAAGAAATACTTTAAGCTCTAAACCCTACAAAGCCCTATATCATATATGTTAAACCCTAAAAACACAAAAGAACCCTAAGCCCTAAACCCTATACCTATGAAACCCAAAAAAAACTAAACCTAAAAAACCCAAAGCCCTAAACCCTAAAAAACTAGGTAAAACCCTTAACCTAAAACCCTAAACCTTAAAAATCCCTAAGCCCTAAACCCTAAACCCTAACCTAAAGCCCTAAATCTGAAACCTAAAACCGTTACAAACCCTAAACCCTAAACCTTAAGAAAACCTAAATGCTATAAACCCTAAAATAATCCCTAAAACCCATTTAAAACCCCTTCAAGCCATAAGCTCTACACCCTAAATCCTAAAATTTCGTAAACCCTAACCCTAAAAAACACGAAAAACCCTAAGCCCTAAACCTTAAACCCAAAATCTTAAACCTAAAACCCTAAGAAACCTTAAACCCAAAACCTTAGGAAACCCTAAATCCTATAAACCTTAATATAAACCCTGAAAACCATTTACAACACCTACAAAACCCTAAAATCTAAACCCTAAATCGTAAAAATCCGTAAACCCTCAATCTAAAATTACACAAAAAATCCTAAACCCTAAAAAACCCTAAACCCTAAACCTTAAAAAAACCCTAAGCCCTGAACCCTAAATCTAAAAAATATAAAAAAAAGCTAAGCCCTAAACCCTAAACCCTAAAAAATCCTAAGAAACACTTAACCCTTAAAACCCCTAAAAAAACACAAAATCCCCTAAGCGTAAAAATTCAAAGCTCTAAACCCTATAAATCCCAAAATCATATATACTAACCCCTAAAAACACAAAAAACCACTAAGCCCTAAAATCTAAAACCCTATAAAACCTTAACCTAAAAACCCCAAAGCCCTAAATCCTAAAAACCTAGATAAAACCCTTAAGCTAAAACCCTAAACCTTAAAAAACCCTAACCCCTAAACCCTAAACCCTAACCTATAACTCTAAATCCTAAACCTAAAACCCTAAGAAACACTAACCTCTAAACCTTAAGAAACCCTAAATCCTATAAACCCAAAAATAAACCCTAAAAACCATTCAAAACTCCTACAAAACCCTAAGCGCTAAACCCTAAATCCTAAAAATCCGTAAACCCTAAACCTAAAAAACAAAAACAAAACTTAAGCCCTAAATCATAAACCCTTAAAAACCCTAAGACATACGTAACCCTTAAAAACCTCTAAACCTAAAAAAATCTAAGCTCTAAACCTTATAAAGCCCTAAATCGTATATGTTAAACCCAAAAAAACACAAAAGAACCCTAAGCCCTAAACCCTAAACCTAAAAGACCCTAAAGACCCTTAACCAAAAAAAGTCAAATCCTTAAACCCTAAATATCGAGGTAAAACCATTAACCTAAAACCCTAAACTTAAAAAAAAACTAAACCCTAAACTCTAAACCCTAACCTAAAACCCTAAATCCAAAACCTAAAACCCTAAGAAACCCTACACCCTAAACCTTAAGAAACTCTAAATGCTATAAACCCTAAAGTAAACCCTAAAGCCCATTTAAAATCCCTACAAACCATAAGCTCTAAACCCTAAATCCTAAAATTTCGTAAACTCTAAACCTTAAAAACACGAAAAACCCTAAGCCCTAAACCCTAAACCTAAAAAACTCTAAGCTCTAAATTCTATAAAGCCCAAAATCGTATATGCTAAATCATATAAAACACAAAAGAACCCTAAGCCCTAAACCCTAAACCTATAAAACCCTAAAAAACCTTAACCTAAAAACCCAAATCCCTAAACCCTAAAAAACTAAGTAAGACTCTTAACCTAAAACCCTTAACCTAAAAAAACCATAAGCCTTAAACCCTAAACCCTAACCTAAAACCCTAAATCTGAATCCTAAAACTGTAGGAAACCCTAAACCCTTAACCTTAAGAAAACGTAAATGTTATAAACCCTAGAATAAACCCTAAAATCCAATTAAAATCACTACACACCATAAGCTCTAAAACCTAAATCCTAAAATTTCGTAAACCCTAAACCTAAAAAACACGATAAACCCTAAGCCCTAAACCCTTTAAAATCCTAAAACCTAAAAACCCCTAAACCTTAAAACCTCTAAACTCTAAACCCTATAACACCCTAAATTGTATATGCTAAACCCTACAAAACACAAAAAATTCCTTAACCCTAAACCTACAAAACCCTAAAAATCCTTAACCAAAAACACCTAAAGCCCCAAACACTAAAAACCATGACAAAACTCATAACCTAAAACCTTAAACCCTAACCTAAAACCCTAAATCATAAACCTAAAACCCGAAAAAACACTAAACCCTAAACCTTAATAAACCCTAAATCCTATAAACCCTAAAAACCATTTACAACAACTACCAAACCCTATGCTCTAAAACCTAAATACTAAAAATTCGTAAACACTACATATAAAAAACACAAAAAAATCCCTAAGCTCTAAAACCTAAAAACCCTAAGAAACATATAACCCTTAAAACCCCTAAAAACCCAAAAACACCTAATCCTAATAAACTCTAAGCTCTAAACACTATAAATCCCTAAATAGTATATTCTAAACCCTAAAAAACACAAAAAATCCCTAAGCCCTAAACTCTAAACCTATAAAACCATAAAAAACCCAAAGCCCTAAACCTTAAAAACCAAGATAAAACCCATAAGCTGAAATGCTAAACCTTAAAAATCCTAACACCTAAACCCTAAACCCTAAACCCTAACCTAAAACCCTAAATCAAAACTTAAAACCCTAAGAAACCTTAAACTCTAAATCTTAAGAAACCCTAAATCCTATAAACCATAAAATAAACCCTAAAAACTATTCAAAACTCCTACAAAACCCTAAACGCTAAACCCTAAAACCTAAAAATCCGTAAATACTAAACCTAAAAACACACAAGAAAAAAAAACCTTAAGCTCTAAACCCTACACCATAAAAAAGCCTAAGAAACATTTAACCCTTAAAAACCCCTAAACCTAAAAAACCTAAACTCTAAACCCTATAAAGCCCTACATCGTATATGCTAAACCCTAAAAAACACAAAAAATATCTAAGCCCTAAACTCTAAACCTAAAAAACCTTAACCTAAAAACCCCAAAGCCGTAAACCATAAAATCCTAGATAATACCCTTAACCTAAAACCCTAAACCTTAAAAAACGCTAACCCCTAAACCTTAAGCTCTAACCTAAAACCCAAAAACCTAAGAAACCATAAACTTTAAACCTTAAGAAACCCTAAAATACACCCTAAAAACATTCAAAACTCCTACAAAACCTTAAGCGCTAAACCCTAAATCCAAAATATCCGTAAACCCTAAACCTAAAAAAACACACAAAAAAACCATAAGCCCTAAACCTTAAACCCTAAAAAACCCTAAGACATACTTAACCCGTAAAAACCCCTAAACCTAAAAAACTCTAAGCTCTAAACCCTATAAATCCCTAAGTCGTATATGCTAAACCCTAAAAAACACAAAAGAACCTTAAGCCCTAAACTCTAAACCTATAAAACCCTAAAAAACCTTAACCTAAAATACCCAAAGCCCTAAACACTATAAAACTAGGTAAAACCATAAACCTAAAACAAACCTAAGCCCTAAACCCTAAATCCAAAACCTAAAATCCTCGGAAACACTAAACCCTAACCCTTAAGAAAACCTAAATACTATAAACCCTAAAACCCATTTAAAACCCCTACAAACCATAAGCTATAAACTCAAAATCCTAAAATTTTGTAAACCCTAAACCTAAAAACCACGAAAAACCCTAAGCCCTAAACCTTAAACCCTAAAAAACTATAAGAAACACTTAACCCTTAAACACCCTAAACCTAAAACCTCTAAGCTATAATCCCTATCAAATCCAAAATCATATATGCTAAACCCTAAAAAACACAAAAAAAAATACCTAAACCCTAAACCTATAAAAATTAAAAAAACCTAAACCCCAAACCCTAAAAACCAAGATAAAACCCATAACCAAAAACCTTAAATCTAAAAACACCCCTAAGCCCTAAACTCTAAACCATAACCTAAAACCATAAATCCTAAACCTAAAACCCTAAGAAACCCTAAACACTAAACCTTAAGAAATCCTAAATCCTATAAACCCTAATATAAACCCTAAAAACCATTTATAACACCTACAAACCCCTAAGCTATAAACCCTAAATCCTAAATATCCGAAAACCCTAAATCTAAAAAACACAAAAAAAACCTAAGCCCTAAACCCTAAACCCTAAAAAACCATAAGAAACACTAAACCCTTAAAACCCCTAAAAACCCCAAAAACCCTTAAACCTAAAAAACTCTAAACTCTTAACCCTATAAAGCCCTAAATCGTATATGCTAAACCCTAAAAAACACAAAGAATCCCTAAGCCCTAAACTCTAAACCTATAAAAATCTAAAAAACCTTAACCCAAAAAACCCAAATCCCTAAACCCTAAAAACCTAGATAAAACCCTTAAGCTAAAACCCTAAACCTTAAAAATCCCTAACCCCTAAACCCTAATCCCTAACCTAAAATAGTAAATCCTAAACCTAAAACACTAAGAAACCCT
>JAJOOO010002049.1:0-111785 GCA_029582685.1 Solanum piurae
AAGAGAGAAGAACCTAAGAGCCCCAGGGGAAAAGTTAGAACTTCAATCTCAGTTCAAGCTCACGAGCGATTTCAGTGTAAAGATGTTTCAGTTGCCATACCATGGGTAGGTAGTGTAAAGAATGAGGCACCACTTGTAGAGATGCATTCAAAAAGGCATTCAAAACGTTTCCTCCCACCCCAGTATCCTAACGGAGGTTCTCCAACAAAAGAAAACTCGGATGTGGCAAATAGTAAAAGGCATACACCACCTCTACCTAACAAAACTAATACATTGGAGAGAGTTCAAAGTAGTCAGGAAGAGGAAGACTTAGCTCAAATCTCTCGTACAGATTTTGGTAATGGTCACGGAGAATCATTTGCATCAGGCTCTTCATCAAATAGGTTTGGTGATTCACCTTCTATATCTGCGTCCAGCAGCTCTCGATCACAGTCTTGGTCCTCCTCTTGGTCTCAGGATGGTAGTAATAGCCACGGCAGCAATGTTATACAAGCAACAGCATGGGGGATGGTTATTGTGACAGCAAGTTTGGGAGGTGAAATCAGAATTTATCAAAATTTTGGGCTACCACTAAAAGCTGGACGTCAAACGAATCTCTTTAGAGACCTGACATAAATTGTTTGTTAGGAATCAAATCGATAACATTCTGTTCTCGCCTTCACATTTTTCTGTAATACCTAGTTGTTCAAAACTTAGACGAGCTCACGTTAAACTGCAGAAACATTGTTGATAAGTAAATGCAGAAACATGCAAGTTTTTTTTTCTCTTTTTACATTAGAAAAAACCAAGTAGAGATCATAGTGTTCAATGTTCCAACAAATTCAGCATTTTAACTAGCATTGTGCATAGCTTTGTTTTCATTACAAGTGTTACAAATATCGAATACATGAGAAATTTCATTGGCACAGTTTACTTTTAGAACATCTCAAGGTGTGTGATGTACACAGTCTATCCTAATGTAAGTGGTGCTTCCCAGGCACAAACTCGTGACCTGTAGATCACACAGAAATAACTTTACCGTTGCTCCAAGGCTCCCTTCCTGAAACAACAATAACTAGAGATGTTCAAAAGCAATGACGTGATATCAAAGGCGAAAAGCACAAAGAAACTCTAAGATCTGTTGTGGCTTTAAGCATAGAAGTCGATGCGGAAATAACGCGAGTGTTTTTACAAAGAAAGACACAACTAGAGAAAAATTACAAGTACGAGTTGTAATAAGGTCAAAGAAAAACTTATTTAAATCTAGAAATCTGATAAATGTCACGTAAATTGTTAAAGACGAACCAACACATATAAGCTATTTTAAATTTGAATTCTGGCACTAGGCGGCAAGGTTCCTTGACTCACATTTCCAAATCCGCAAAGTTCAGCACAAACTTCTGGAGAAAGTTTTACATCTCTGAAGAATAAAATGGATTCTCCGATCAATTACGCAATCGACGACAAGGATCTAGACGACGCTGCATTATGGGCGGTGATTGATTCCGCCGCCGCTGCCGCCTCCTCCACCACCGCCGTCACTAAGTACAGCAAACCGCTACCTAACAATCACTCTCCAATTAGGCCTTTTCCTAGCTCAAATCCTTCTCCACAATCTAGGCTCGGAAAAACCCCTAGAAACTTCCAAAATCATCACCATAACGGAGAGGTACTAAATCACCGGCCGCAGAAAATGTCCAGGTCAGATTCTAACTGCGTTTCGGGACTGAGCAAGACGAGTCCGAATCCGATGGCGGTAGTTAAGCACGTGCAGAGAGATCCGGCTGTGACGAGTTATTCGTCGCCGGTGACGAGGTCTCCGGCTCCGGTGATGGAGTATGATCAGAGGTATAACAGTCCGATTGTTTCGGAGTGTTCGCCGGTGGCTACAATGAGTCATGGACAGCGTGAGGATAGAGATGGTGTCGTTAGGCATAGCTTGGCTGGTCCATTTCCATCCGTTTCTCTGTTCAAGGAGTATCAAAATGCAGCGATGGCGGTAAATTGATCAATTTTCACTGTGCTATGTCATATTTCCAGCATTAGATAGTACGTTTATCAGTAGTTTAGCCAATTTTTTAGATATAAGTGTATCCAAATTGCTTAAGAGCTGCACAGCCAGAGTGTTTTGGCATGATAAATGATGCTGTTCGATCTGAAATTTAATATGAATTTGGTATATTACCTGTTGTTATGTGAGCTCAATTTTTTGATTCACATAAAAATTGATGGTCCATAGTAGCCTCTTTCTCAATGTAGATGTCAGTTGTAACTTTGCTTTCTGTTCTTTGAGCTACTTTAGTGCACTTGAAGAGAAAGCTCTCCAAGTTCTTGTGTCTACTCGTTCGTAATCCTCATCTTCACCTATTTTGCATTAAGGACGCGAGTAAGATGTATGCTATTCGTAGATTTGTAAGGTTTCGTTCCCATTTTCCCATTATTGCTTTCTTGGTGATAGACTTGTCACTTGTCTAATTTACTCATTGAACATTATGCTTCTTTTGCCATCAGAAGAAATGTATCTCTCAATTTTTTAATGGTAGTGGAAGTGCTTCAGCCTCTTAAACAAACTTGGTACTTGGTAGCAATTGAAGGAAAGATGATCAAGAGAAACTATGGATAATTACTAGGAATTGATGAGGAATCAGAATTTTATGCTTAAATTGAATCAGCAAATCATTGTGCGAAAAATCTTTAAATGTCTAGGCAAAACTTGACTATCTCTCAAAATCTGAGCAATGTCTGCACCTTTTCTAGACAAGTCCCCTTCAAGATAAATAGAACTACACTGCCAGTCAGTTTTTGTTAACATTTATAATCAGCAATTACAGCTGTTGTTTTATCATGAATTCTTTTTGTATACTTGAATGTGGTTTCATCAGGGCTTAAGTAATTAAACATTTCACAGATTCTGGAGAAAAGTGACTACACTATGATTTCTGGACATCCTTTCATAAAAAAAACTGGTTTGTTATTAGACTTTGGTCATTGGTTTCTTCTACTCTCAATGAAACTGCATGAACGAAATCAATTTTTTGTGCAGGTTGGAGGAAGATATCTTTTTACTTCAATCTATCATATGAAATTAAAGACAAGACCATTGAGTTTGATGACAACCGTAATGTCCTGCGTGCTGAATTTATAGTTCGGGCACACATGCAGTATGTTCTTTTGGTTCACCAATTATTCCTATCCAAATGTGTTGCTATGCTAGACTTTTTTCATCTTATTCCATCTTTCCCTTTCTTTGTTTCATTGGTAGGGGTGGTAGGTTCTCAGATGGATGGGGATCATGTGAGCGGCGGGAGAAGAAGTTTCTAAAACCAAATCATGACATTCCCAGCACAGCAGAAACCAGAGCCAAAAATAAAGCATGCCAGGTACATATATTTCCTTCCATAGGAACTCATAAAAGATAAGTTACCTATCCTCATTTAATTCAATTTATTCGTTCACTCTTGCTCACTGCGTAATTTGTTGGTGGAGTGTATTCATTAATGATTTTAGGCTTAATTGCCAGCCAATGCAGCTTGTACCTTCTTATGTGAAACATTGTTCTTTGCGAGTAGGGTGTGTTGTTTCTTTCATATAAGGTGCATAGAGCAGTTAGAGTAATAAAACTGCTTTGAGGCACACTTGTGTTTTTGGGCCCTCATGATGCTATCTAGGCTGGATATTGTGATAGCTGTACTTGTATATGCGGATGGATGTACATATATTCTTGCTCTTCAGTGATGCTATCTAGGCTGCTTTTTGTTTTTCCTAGCTTCCTCTTGCCTTTATTAAATATGCAGACGGATGTACATATATTCTTGCTCTTCAGTGATGTATTGCTTTAGGTCACTTGATTTTAATGTGCTAACCCCAGCACTATATCTAGAGTCAGATTATCTCCTGCCTGGCTCATTTTCTCTGTAGTTCATCCTAACAAATATGAAATTCCTGCAACAACTTTATTTTGTACAAGCATTATTCAAATATCAAGTTACTGTGTCCCACATTAGTGGAGGAAATGAGTTGTTGTCTCCTTATTTTTACCTCTTGAACTAGTTTTTCGGTTGAATTAGGCTCAGGGTCCATCCTCAACATGATATAAGAGCCTGGCCCATTCATGTTCTTGTAATCATATTGTCCACACAGCATATGTCCAACCTTGAGCGTTGGAGGAAGGGGTTACTATGTGACCCATATTGGTGAAGGAAATGAGCCATTGTCTCCTTGTAAGGTCTTGAGTAATTCTCCCATCATGAGCTAGTTTTTGGGATTTTGTTAAGCGCAAAATCCATTCATGAGGTTGACACTGAAATCCCCATAGGAAGAAGAATATGGTAGTCTTTTATCAGTGTTCTTTTCCACAAATCATACATGCATTTTGCTTATTGAAAATGCATGGTCCGTGGCATACTACTAACCCTGTTCTTGTTCTTGCCAGTCATCTCTATTTGTACTATTCACTTTCTGCTGTTTGGACTATTTGTTCCTTTCTATAAAAATCAATTCTCCACTATTGTAAATTAGTTTGTTAAGCAACTCAATTAAAAATTTACAGGACTTGCTTGGAATTGGAGAATATCGACCTGGTATGGGCCAGAGTAGTAATGGGTAAAACAATCCTACAGTAAGTATTCCATAAGGTACTCTATATCTAAGTCATTTGCAGTTCAATTGACCAAGAGGAGAATTCACAGCCAAAATTGAGATTGGGTTCTATTAAAAGTCATGGAATCAAGTATAAAAAGAAGTATGTACTGTAGTACACTCCCAGTGTACTTGTAATATCTGTAGTAGTTTACCTAGTAATTTTGAGCAGAGGATCTATCAGAAACAACTCTCTATCCCACTAAGATAGGGTAAGGTCTGCATATTTCCTACTCCCTCATACCTCGCTTGTCGGTTTGCACCGGATATGTTGTTGTTTATTCTCTCCTTGACATGATACCTACTTTCAATCATGCTGGCACGTGTGCAATAATACACCAGGCAGCAGCATGGACTTCCACATTTTATAGCTATACTTTTCCATGTTTGATTTATATGAAATGACATTTTTATTTGGCATTATGTACCATAAATTGACAGTTAGCTTGTCTTCATCAGACCCATATCTTCACCTTTTGACCCAAATTGTCACATTTTTTCTTTAGTGGCAATGTGAAAATGGGTAACTGTGGTAGAATAGTTTTTTAGATCTGACACACCGACACTTGCACTTGTTAAATTAGACGTATATTTCGAGTATTGTGTTATTATATTATTGAGATGGTGATCTCGTTGACATCGCCGTACTTGAAGACTGATATATTTGCCCCATAGTAACTTCTTTTAAAAAAATGACTTTGGGCGTTTGGTCACGAAGTTCTTTTAACTTATTTCTCGGAGTTGAACTCCGACATAAGAATTTAATACCTTAGTTGATTGACTACATGAACTTTCACCCTATTGGTGAGGGTTCGATTTTCCCACCTTATAATCTCCTTTCCTATTTTCTCCTTCCTTTCGGAAAACAATTTAGTGGAATTCAACTTGAAGTTGAATTTTGGGAACTCCAAAAATTCAAAAACGTCTCTTATTTGTATTTATGGTTCTAATATCATTTTTCACTTTGAAAACAAAAGTACTTTTTTCAAATACTCACTATTTTCATAACGAAATGCCCTCGAAATGTCTATTGAAGAAGTACATATCATAGATTTTTCTGCACGAGATGTTTACCTCAAATCAATAATACTTGATATGAATATGTGGATAAATTGTCATCTTGTTAAAAACAAAATTAGAATATTTTGATAGAAATAGCAGGCAAATAATTTTTCAATCGATTGTGTATATCTTGGCATTGTAAGAGTTAATTCTTTACTTCTTTTTAACTTATGGGCTAAGCTTTTAATGTAGAATACTTTTGATAAGTTATTTTTTGGTTTCTTTTGAAACCCTTCAAAACTTTACAAGATTGACGATTATTTTCTTGGATGCTTTACTTTGAACTAATACTATGTAAAATATCTATTAAATTCTCACTTTAGTAAATGTGTCAACTTTGACCATGTGAGTTTAGCAAATCATAATTTGTCTTAAATTGGGATAAAAAGGATAAATAACAATACCTTGACAGCAAATGTAAAGACTTTTTAGCTATGAATTATGATGACCCTATATCCTTTACTAACGACTGATGGGGTTCAACCAAAAAGCTTTGCAACTATGTATGGTATATCATATAAATAAAAGCAATCAAGGTGTGACCTAATAATTAATGAAGTTGACACAAATAATGAAGATTAGAGATTAAATTAAATGATTTTTTTTCTATATATTTTAAGTTTTAGCCGATAAAATTAATCAACAATTATGCTTGGGAGGAGATAATAAGCACTTGATGAGAGAATCCAAAGTCGTAACATAAAAATCTACATCCACCCATGTTAATGAAATAATTGAGATGTACGAAAAATCACAAATGATAGATATTTGGAAGGAAAGAAAATTGAGATACACGTAAGATAATTCTTTATTAAAAATTTAAGGAGTAACTACATTGTACTAACCATGGCCCTCATACCCATGACACAGAATTATAGGCCAAGCTCTTTTTTTTCTTTTCTTTTTGGTTCCATTCGGTGTTCGAAACTTATATTTAAGTTCTAGCTAAATTCAAAACACGCCTATTCGAGGATGACGCTTTTAATAAGATTTTTCTTCATATCAAGGACTTGAACCCAGAATCTCTGATTAAGGGTGGAGCAGTTCCATTGACCAAACTTACTTTTCTATGGAAGATGCTATTATTATTAGTTCTCAGTGCCACCACATTCTTGTATAAATACTTCTTTTCTTTTGTTGTTCAGAGAAAGGACATAAACTAAACTTATGAAGTTGACAATTAATTCTTTTTCACTCTCATTATCCCCCCTAATTTTTAGTTAATCCTTAAATCCATCAATCAATCAATCAATCTCTCTTCAAATCAACAATCAAGGAAATCCATGGCTCAACAGGTAGACTCCTTTGTCCTTAATTTTTTTCTTCAATTTTTGTTCCATTACATAATGGGGAAAAGAGAGAATGAGAAGAAAACCAATATCGTGAGAATCGAACTGACACCTATTATATAATGATTCTCATCGATACTACTAGACTGTAAGTTCGTAATAGTCACTCCTCTTTTGTCCTTGATCTTTTCCTATTACATTAGGAGGGAAAAGAGGGCAATGAGAATCGAACTGGCATCTATTGTACAATGATTCTCGTTGATACTACTAGACTATAAGTTCGTAATAGTCACTCTTTTGTCTGTGATTTTTTCCTATGACATTAGGAGGGAAAAGAGGGAATGAGAATCGAACTTACATCTATTGTATAATGATTCTCATGAATACTACTAGACGTAAACCGACATTATGAGAATCGAACTAACACTTAGTATATAAATGACTTTTACTGATATTACTAGATTATAAGTCGATCTTCTTTTTCCCCTCACTAACATCAAAATGAAATTTCTTTAACATACTTCTTTTTAGTGAATTTTGGAAGTTTTTTTTATTGATTTTAAGTTTGGATGATATGATATTGCAGGATGAAGGTTGGCCACTTGGGCTTCAACCATTAAATGTGAGAAATCATGGATTTAATGGATCAATTTCATTCAATACTTTGATTACTGTTTCTCCCTCTTCTTCCTCTCATTCTTCTTCTGATCTTGATACTGAGGTTTGTACACTTTTTTTTTTCTTAAAGAATATTCTTTATATCCAAAATTAGAAATAACTAAAAATGAACAAATATTGGCCTTAAAAACACTCTAGTTGGTTGAGAATACATCAATTAGGAATCAAAGTGATATGTGAAAATTGTCTTTCCTTTTAGATTTAATCATCTGATATCTGAAATTTATTACGCTAAAACACTTTATATTAGTATTTTGGTTTTATTTTTTACTCGAATTTAACATTTTTAATTAAATGTGAAGGAATCTAATTATATTTTATGACACCCATTTATGGTGTTATTTATTTTTTAATAAAAGTATGCATGATTTTTTATTTTTTTTCATGTTATATTCACAATGGGGTCAATGTCTTATCAAAAAGTGGAAGGGGATATACAGCACTTTACTCTTTACACATGGCCTTACAATTATTATGTTTCTCAAGTCTTTCAGAGAGAAAAAAGAGTAATATTTTACACAAAATATCCTCTTTCTTTTTTCTCTATATATATTAGAGTATAATATGTTGACAATATGTTAAATAAGTCAGTAAATTTTACTTAAATATTCAAATAATAATCCATTTCAATTAAATATTTAAACTCAATGAAATATTTTTATTAAACACTTTGGATTTATATTTTAGAAAAGTTTATGCATGTGTTCTCTAACGTAGATATGCATTTTTCTTTAGTTATACATATCAATTAGAATAGGCCTGAGATTTTACAGATTATTGAGGCTAATATGAATAATTACAAGAAGATAAGTGATCTATTTTAAGTGGTTAACTCTTTTATATAATGACTGATTGAGAGCACATGCAAAAAAAAATTCAAAATTTTGAATAAAAATATTTTATCATATATTCAGTAAAAACATACCATGATTCAAGTACCTAAATAAACTTTACTGATAAATTTAAAGGGCGGTCAATTGATTCAACCTTTCTCTTTAATGATTTTTCTTTTAGAGATATATTATTATTTTTATACGTAAGAGATCTGAAAAAGTCATTTTCTTATTCGTTGGTTATTGCAGTCTACTACTACATCATTCTTTCATGACAAAAGTATAACTCTAGGAAGCCTCATTGGAATCACAAGCATTTTAGAGTTTTCAAGAAGATCAACAAGAAGAAGAACAATTGTGGAAACCAAAATAAGGGACAAGAACAACAACAAGAATATTAATATTAATAGTAACAAATCAAGAACTTGGTTATTTTCACTTTGCTCAAAATTAACTACTGATGCAGTTAACATAAATAACATTAATTCAGCCCCATCTTTAGGCCATTTTCTTGAAGAAGAGAGAAAAGCATCTGCTAATAATAATATTAATTATGGATTTGATGATTTTAATCAATTAGTAGATCATGATCATTCAAATGTGAACAATAATTCATTGTTCATTAGTGGCCAAATTGCTCCTCCTCATGATAATGATGAGTCAAAAAAGGGACTATTTGAACAAAATGATCAAAATGGTAATCATGGAAGTCCTTTAATTTTCTCATGTTTATGTGGACATTTAGTTCATTGATTGATTTTTAATTGTTGTGTAATTTTATTATTATCATATTTTTGTTGTCTTCTTGGGATGGAAAATTAAATTTGGCTTAATAATAGGGGTGTGGGGGGGGGGGGAGGGGAGGGGATTGGAATCTTGATTCTTGAGCATTTGTTATTGTCATTGGAATAGTAGTAAATCAATTTTCATTCAACATCTTAGATTCTCACATCACTTTGTTTTTAGCTTCCGGGCGAATTCAGAATTTTAAGTTTATGATTTTTATAATAATTTCTAATTAATATTCTCTTCATTTCAAAATAAGTGAATTATTGAGGTATTGCATACTCTTTAAGAAAAGAATATCAAGACACTAATTAGATATTATTTTATTTTTTTTATCCTTATTAATTAGGAAATTCAATTAAAAGGTAAAAATAGAAGAAAATTTGAACAATCTATTATGAAAAAGTTTAGAAACTTGTTACAATTTTTTTGGAGTTTCTCATAATTCAAAATATTCTGAAAAAACTCAGTCCTATTGGATTCAAGACCACTTCAAATTAATCAAGGCAATACTATACTTAATTCAAAAAATTACTTAAAAAACAAGTAAATCCAAAACATTTTAACGTTGTCATTAAATTTAATTTAAACACTCGAATTATTTCTGTTAGATACAGGTCATTTGCACGAATGCCCCTATTTACGGGTGATCTTTAATTTTCGCTCTTTTAACACTTAAAATAACGAAAAAGGTGAATGGAAATAACCCTGACATCAAAAAAAAAATCACAAAAGTAAAAGTTTACATTTTCATATCATGATATATCACAGGGTATGCCGCTTAATTTCTACAAAACTTAGATCGTTACAGACATAAGTTCAATTCATAACCCACAAGTTATACCTTACAAGGTAAAAGTTCAACTCCAGAGCATAATGCTTTTACAAATTTATGACCCACAAGTTATGTCTTACAAAGGGAGTATAATTTAATTCATACAGAATTAATGCAAATAGAGGTATAAGTTCAATTTCAGAACCGATAAGTATATTGGCCCACAAATTTTCATGAATGAGTTGCATGAGGAAAATTGGAAGGCCATTTTATTTGAGGGCAAACATTAAACATCACTCCGAGATAGGGGCAATCCATAAAAAAAAATTGATTTAGACACTTTCAGCTCAAATTATGAATTTTTTTGCACATGTTCTCAAAGGTCTATGACATAATTAAATAAGTAAACTACATTAAATATTTCACATCGTATAACCATACATATCAATCTTAATTGGAACATGCCTAAAATTTACGATTTATTAAGGCTAATGTATATCATTAAAATAAGTGTTGTGATTAATTTATGTGAAAATTTCATATATGACATATATTAGACTAATATTTTCAAGTTATAACAGTAGAATCAAACTTTCAAGTTGTAACATTAAAAATTTCAGGTTCTAACAGATTATTAAAAAAAAGTTATTTTTAATAATTAAAAATATTTGATTTGAAAAGAATAAAAAGATAAAATAAAATAAAAATAAAATGTTTCTGAAGGAAAAAATGAAAAAAAAAATGCAAATAGGGGTGTCAATTAAATTTGAATTAATTTAAGATAATTATTAATTAGCATGAATTAAGGAATTTCAAACTAATTAAGAATATTCAGTTTCCTTAATTCACTCTAATTTGTTAAAATTAATTCAAAAATTTGATTTTATCCATTTTTCTTCCACGTTTCTCTCTCTTCGATTTTCTTCCAGAAATTTTGTCACTGGCAACTAATTGAAGTTTTTTTTTTGTTTGAAAATCCTGATTTTTTTTTGTGATGGACAACTACGTATCAATATTAATGTAGATTGACAATGATGTTGGTGTGCGGGTTTTTTTAGATCAAAAGAAAGCTCATGTAGATTTCTTTACGATTTCATATACTTGGAAATAAAATTTATTCCAAATTAATATATAAGATAGTGTAAATATTTGTACAGGTTTCCGATTTCAGATTCCAGATTTCATATACGTGATTCATTAATTATTCATACAGATTTCATATACTTGGAAATAAAATTTATTCCATATTAATATATAAGATAGTGTAAATATTTGTACAGATTTTAGATTTCATATACGCGATTCATTAATTATTCATACAGATTTAATATACTTGGAAATAAAATTTATTCCAGATTAATAAATAAGATAGTGTAAATATAGTGTAATATATAACAAACTTTATACCAATCTTATTCAAGTTTCATTTCAACACGAACTTCAGTTTATATCACACATATTATACCAACAATAAATCAATTTCATATAATCACACAATGCATATCATTTGTATACCAATATTATATCATAATTAATACAATATCCAACCATCAAACATTAAATTCAGTGTCATACACATATTAATCAAATTTCACACACGTTTCATTCATTAATTGTACAATTTGAATACACACTGATATTTAAAAATAGTGAATTCAAATGGTATGAAGTTTGTATATTACTAGTATCCTGAAATTATAATAGCCAAACAGTAATTCATATGTAGATGGTATCTGATTGGAAGAAAACATATGATATTATATATCATCAAATACTTAAACACAAAAAAATTGTACAAAAGTAAAAAAAATAAACATGTAATTCTAAAAAAGTAGAAGGTGCAATCAACTATTTCAAATTTCTTGTATGTGGTCTTCGTGTAGGATAATTGGTGGTATCCGGAACATGTTCTTTTGCTATGCGAGGTCCACCAAATTTGCTAGCAACCGTACCAGTAACTTCACTCTCACTGATCGCGCCATCCTCACTCTTTGTATATACAGTTAATAGACAATCACACTACTGTTAAAACACAATTCATACCATTTGTATACCACTATTATATCACAAATCATACAATATCCAACAATAAACTTTTTTGTCTTTTTTAGGTGTTGGGACTTCTGATTCCTTCTTTTTTTTGGATCTTCTTATAGATGGTTTTGACGACTGAGCAACTTTAATATTCATTGATTTTTTTATTTTTTTTATTTTTTGATTCAGTAACAAAATCAGAATCAGAAGGGGTTTCAACATTTTTTCCCTTCCTCTTCTTCCCCTTTCGATTTATCGGACTCACCCTTTTATTTGAGTCATTTTTTTCTGTTTTTGATCTTTCAATAGAGATGAACCATCCCTAGCCGGAGTTTCAACAATGTTTGGCGGTGTTTGAGTCAAAAGTTGAAAGATAGAGAATGAACTTCATCCGTAGAACTTCCTTCGACTAATCGAGGGCTCTTTCGAGGAGTTACAACCATTTTCTTCGACATAATTTTGCTGAAAAAACTAAATTGAATGGAGGATTGTGAAGTTGGTGTAGTTTGGTGGTGAGAAAGATGTGATAGATGAAGGTAAAAGTGGGCTAGTGTGTTAATGGCGTGTAGAATTGAATGAGCATAGGGGGAGGGGGTGAGATTGACGTATGGGCGGTTTGGAGGGGGTGTGATTGACGTATGGGCAGTTTGGAGGGGGTGTGATTGATGTATGGGAGGTGGTAAAGGTAAAGAAGGAAACGTGTTGTAGGTGAATCCCTATATCTATGTAACTGATAATTTCAGATTTAAAAAAGGAACATAAATCAATTTAATTACATATTATTAATTAATAATAAAAAACCATAAATAGATTAATCATTTATTAAATATATGGAAATTGATTTTTAAATAAAATTAACTTTAAATGATATGTCATAACTCGTAAATAAACTGTTATAAGTAAGAATTTTTTAAAAGTATATTTAAAACTCGTAAAATTGACTCTTAAATGTGTTTAGGGCGTGATTTTTCCTTAAAAGGAGTATTAACGCTTCTTCTTAACTCTAGCAAATTCACTCACCAACATTTCTTTATTGGTATATGCTTTGCTTAACTGGATGAATTTGAGCTTATTCATGGTGTTATCCATTTTAAGTATCAATCTTTGTATTTAGACTCTCCGGCTAATGCTAACTTTAGGTCTTTTAACGCTCCGTAACAAAGGTGACTATGTACTTGGAGATTCGAATTCGAGATCTCCGATTAAAAATAAAAAAATACTTACCACTCCATCACAATCCTTGTTGGTCACTTATATTCATATTTATTAAGAAGCATTTGCAATCATAGAGAATTCTCAATAAATTAATTAACATATGCTTATATACAATCATGCTCACTAATCAAGATTAATTAATATAATTTATTATAAACAGTGGATTTGAATAATCTTTTTTCTCTTAGTTGAAGGTGTAGTAAAAGGATGGGGGAGAGGGGATCATGTGTGAGAAACAAGAACTCAAGGGTGTAAAGTGTAGTTAGAAAAAAATATGACAGGTAATGCTGATGTCCGTCCTATCTTGTGTGTCCTTATCAAAACCTCCGTAGACTTTCCAGTCTACAATTCGAATCTCTACACTTTTCCGATACGTATCTGTGTGAGAGAGAAATGGCGATAGTGTATGCGGTTGTGGCGAGAGGCACAACGGTGTTGGCGGAGTTCAGTGCCGTGACGGGGAACACCGGGGCGGTGGCGCGGCGGATATTGGAGAAGCTTCCAGATGAAACGGAATCGAGGCTTTGTTTCTCTCAGGATCGATACATCTTCCATATACTCCGATCAAATGGAATCACCTTCCTTTGTATGGCTAACGAAACCTTTGGAAGTGAGTATAAAATCCGTCTCTGTTGTAGATTTTGTGTGAAGTTCCCTTTTTTTGTCAATCAATTTATTTCTCCAGCTGTTAAGTTAATCTGAACTATAGAGCTAGAAACAAATTAAACCTGTTTCCAGATTAGGTCATTTTAAGAAACCCACTAAGTATCTTATTCATGAACTTTAAATTCTGGATCTGCATCTTATTTTATCCTGAATGGCTCCATGAGCAGATGCTGATTTAGCATTTGGTCACTGTTTCCCTCAACTTAAACCATGTTTATACTTGTGTTTGTGTTTTGGTTTAGCGCTCTTTGTTGTTCGATATCAGAAAGGACCAACTTTTGTGACTTCAAAGATCATATAGAAGCTAATTAGTGTCTTCTCATTTCCTGGTTGGCCCAAATACACCCTTGATTGTCCTATTTCCACCTGCAAATTTCACATATGCCTTTCTGACTTTCCTAGTTTCATCTCTTCACACCTTTTTTTTAACGAGCATCTTTCAGCACTTCCTGAAAGAAACATTGTTGGCATTGGAAAACTTATGAGTTGATATTTTATGGATATCTGGTGCTAAGGACTGAAAATTCTGTTAGTCATTTGAGTTATCCTTCACTCCTGCGACTAACGCAGAATGCTGTTCTAGGGAGGATTCCGTTCTCATACTTGGAGGATATTCAGATGAGGTTCATGAAGAACTATGGTAAGGTGGCTTCTTATGCTCCTGCGTATTCCATGAATGATGAATTCTCAAGGGTCTTGCATCAGCAAATGGAGTTCTTTTCAAGTAATCCAAGTGCAGATACACTAAATCGTGTCAGAGGAGAAGTTGGTGAGGCAAGTATCTTTTCTGTTTACTTGCCGCAAAGCGCGTGAAGCTTAAGGATTCTTTGTTTCATCTTCATTTTTTTTCCTTTTATTTGTCTTTTGTTTTATCTGTCTTTTATGCTTCAGGTATTGTGTCTATGGATGCATGCATTAACTCTCCAAGATATCCACAGTTTATTAAATTATCAATGGTTTTATATTCTTGGAAACTAAATAAGCTCCTACAGAACAGTTATGCATCAAGTTTCAATTAAGATAATTTGGAGTGTTGAACTCTCAATCATTTTGATGATTTTCCAATATTCAATCACTGCTAAAATAATTTCTCCTTTCCCTTAAATCTTACTTATCCTTTAATATCTGAATGCCTCCTCTTCAAGTACTGTCTGGCTTTTATCTCCACTTCATAGAACTCGAGAAGCAATTAATGATCCTAGCATCTCATGCAGGGACAATCAGTCACCTTTGTGAACTATAAACTTACTCTAGTCTATTTTATATTTTGTATGATACTCTTTCCTTTTACTTCGTTCCAAAAAGAATAATACTTCTCTCAGAAGGAAACTCTTTAACTTTATACTTCTCATTTTGACTTTGGTGGCATGCTCTTATAGCCATAGAAATGTTATGTCATGTTTAAGACAACAAGCTCTAAGGGTAGAAATGTTTGCCATATGTCTCTTTTTCTTTTCTGAACTCTAAACTGAGTCAAACACCACCATGTAAAATGAAACGGAGGGAATACCATTTATGACCATTTGATGTCTTCCTGCAGTAAAAAAATTTGACAGTTTTTATCTTACAATATAAGTTGCTGTAGAAAAAGCAAAGAAATATTATCCCCTATTGCGTTACCTAGTTATGATTCTGGTCCTATTGCATTATTTCGCTGCATGTGTTCAATTCTTACCTTTCTGGCTGATGATTTTTATCGTGCATTTACATCGTCATATGCTATGCTACTGTTACATCCTTTTTTTCAAAACCCCCCACTCCTTCATGTATTGCAACTATTCTAAAAGTACAAGAAACTACTTCAATGTACATCCAGATACGCACCATCATGGTTGATAATATTGAGAAAATACTTGAAAGAGGGGATCGGATTGAGCTACTCGTTGACAAAACAGGAACAATGCAAGACAATGCATTTCACTTCAGGAAACAGTCGAAGCGCCTTAGGAGAGCTCTTTGGATGAAAAACGCAAAGCTCCTGTAAGTATCTTTTACAAAGTATTATAGACGTAGTCCACATCAACTAAAAAAGTGACTCACACTCTTACTATAACAAGTTTCAAGCTCAGAACACTGTCAATTCAAATTATGTATACCCTGACAATACTTGCTGTATAGAAGGCCAACTTTCTCTGCTAATAATGCTGTGACGTTAGTGTTGCTGAAGGCCTACTTGAAGGTGTGCTTAAGCTCTAAAGCTAGTCGCAGTGCAAACTGAGCACTTTGCCTTTCTTAGGCTTGAAAAGTTTTTAACTAGACAATTAAATATACTTGGCAAAGCAATATGTTAATCATTATTTTAGTTTTGATTTTGGCTATCAAAAAATATATTCATCATTCAGAAAACATATAGAAAACATATGCTATTGTTCAGGAATTGGAAATGTTGAAATTTAGTACTCCATTAGAAAAGTAGTTAGTAAATTTGATGAGAAACAACAGTCAAAATATAAATTTAAAAAATTGACTAGAAACGTAAAACTGCACCTTTACAGGTTGAACTTGAACATGATTGACACAGTATTTATGGTTAAAATCTTTAAGTTAATTGAAAAAAGTCAATTCGTTTGTACCTAAAATTTCTGTCTGTGTTTGAAGTTACTTTTTCTTGTATTACATATTTATTTTTTACTTTAAGAACGTGCTTTAATTGGGTTTTTGGAGTTAGGAAAGCTTCCCCAGCTGCTATTGTGGTGATTATTGAAACAAGATTGCAGTGGGCAGTAGCTAGTCAGTGCTATTTAGGCTCCCCCTTTTCTAGTCATTTGATATAAACTGATGCACAACAATGGAAAAAAACTATGTCTCAGTCCCAAACTAGTCGATGTGGTGGACTATTTTGCCGACATCCATCCATGATGCTGGAACCGTTGCTCCTAGTCCCCTCATATCCAGACAATATTATGATAATCCCTTATCCATTTTTCATCATACTCCAGTAGCAGTATAACATGTTCCTAGGTTGTGCACGTTCCTACATATACGATGTTTTATGGAGTCATCATAAATTGACTAGGTTTAAGGTCTGTATCAACCTACCACAACCTTCCTCCTCCATTCGTGCTTGGGACCGTCAATGTGTGCAAGTTCACATAGGTAGAGCTTGCTAAAGACAGACATAACTGAGAAAAAGGAAACTACTAGACAAAATGAGATAGGAAAGGAAAGAGAAGAACCTGTTAATGGATTGCATATTAGTTATTGTATCCAACAATTCAAGTCATAAATTGAATTGTATGTAAATTGATATCTCATCCAAATCCAACACATAAAGATTGATTCTGCATAATCAATGGCCAAATATGATACAAATCTATTTTCTCCACAATATGATCCATCCAATTTTCTGCATGGATGGATAATTGAATTTGGATTCACTATGATACTCTTAATCATGAACCTTTAGCTTGAAGACAGAACAACATTGATAGCTGAGGACTTGATTCAATTAATTTCAGTTTTGTTCTGTACAAGCTGGTTAATGTTGGGTGAGCTTAGTAAGGCTCAAGATTAGCATATTAAAGAGCAGACTCATTGTATAGGCCACAGCTGGGCTTTTGTTTCAGTCGTCTTAGGCTTGGGTTAGTTGGTGTTGCACCTGTGGTGCCCATTTCATACTTCTATCAACCTTGTGTGAGTTCCTTTATGAAATATGACTGTTGGAGGAAGTAATTTACCTTTAGTTCAACTAGTCTAATACTCTAATTACATCAAGATTTGCAACATTCTTGTCCAAGAAAGTTCTTAGTTTGAAGCCTTTTGGTCTTATATATTTGTAAATCTGAGCTTTGTAACTTTCTCATGACAGGGGTTTGTTAACATGCCTGATTGTGCTCTTCCTTTACTTGATAATTGCTGCTTGTTGCGGAGGCATCACTCTACCTTCCTGCAGATCATGAATTCTCTGAAAAGGAGCACCATATTTGCCGCAGTGTGGTTCATATTTCCTAATACATTTAGATGAACTATATCATCAGAGTGAAAGGTTATTGTATAATCAATCCAGTGGATTCTCGTTCTGGCACCTTTAGAAGTACATGTGCGGAAAAGAATGATAAGGTTTGTATTGTTGTTGACAAGGCATGTTGCCTTTCTCATTTGTAAATGTTCTGGACGGCTCCTAAATTACTCTAAAGTGTAAGGTCTTCCGTGCCTGTTTGTAAATATAATGCTGTGCCGTGACTTGCCTTTTGTACCATTTGTTCAAATGTATGGTGGGTTGAGAGTTTTGATGTGTATGGATACTGCTTAGCAAAAAAAAATAGTTTGTGGGATGTATTTTAAGAGTTCTAATGCCTAGGAAGTGGATTGCCTTAGAGTTAAGGGTATATATGCAAATTCCAAGTTTTGGATCTCCTTTTCCCAAAAAATAAGATAATTGTGATGCTCCTAGTACAGGAGAAGTATTGATTTGGGTAAGGGAAGTGTCGTGGCTCGCTGTACCCAAGGGCGTTTGACCTAGTGGTTAATTGAGTAAGTTAAGAATCATAAAGTCTCATATTTAAATTTCAGTATAGACAAAAAACACTAGGCAATTTCTTTTTATATGTCTTTGCCTTAATGGATAGAATTATTTGTTACTTGTTGTTGGTAGGAGGTGAAATGAATTTTGTGAAACTAGTTGAGGTATACGAAAGTTGGCTGACACTAGGTTTGTCAAAAACGTGACATGACTTCACCCTTCTTTCTTGTCTTGGTGCCCGTTCTTATTTGTCTGAGAACGGCGTGATGCCAAATTCTGCCTCTCCACAATGATCATTCGATCTACTGGAAATTGACCTACTTATCTAATCACTTGATAACTCGAGTTTGGATTCGATAAAATTCAATAACTTTAATTATACATTGTATTATATAGAAAAATTTATGCGTAAATTACTTTTTTTTTGTAGCATTCAAAAATTGTAGATCAGTTTCTTCTTATCAACTGATCAAAATGTTCTTTATAGGGGCCCAGGTCCACTAATATACCTGCCGTCCATGCACTGACTACAAGACAAATGCGTCACTATGTTTGTTAGTGCTTGGTAATATAACACTTTTTTTTTATGAGAAAGTTCACCGAAAATAATTTTCTATTTGTAGCATACTAGTATCGAAGTAGTGCAGGTTGGCAAGAATTCAGTTTTGCAATTGGGCACGTAAACAATTTTTCTCTAAGTTGTAGAAATTATTTTTTCATTTTCATGTCACTGAAAATTTATTTATTTTTGGAATTGAAAACCAAATGAACTGCTACTCAAGTCGGATTTTAAAAAAATTGACCTACCAAATATGAAAAAATCAGAAAATATACCCCCCACTCCTACCAAACACATCCTAAAGTGAGGTATAGACTATAGAACAGGGACTGGGATTGGGTAAAGGGATAAAATGCTTTCATTAGCCTTGTAAAGATTCCACTTTGTTAGCTATCCTTTGTTTTTTTCATTTCCTTTTTTTTTTTGTTATATAAGCCAAAGTAGGTACCCAAAAGCATCAATATTTTGTATTGCTTAGTGATTCCTCCTCAGTCCAGTATTTCAATTTCTACAAGTTCCATCTCCTTACACTATATCACCTCCCTCCATAGTTAACCATTATCAATCTTTACATTTTCTCTAATGGAAACTCTTCTCAAGCCTTTTCCATCTCTTTTAATCTCCTCTCCTACACCCCACAGGTCTATTTTCCAACAAAATTCCCCTTTTCTAAATCCCACCACCAAAAAAAAATCAAGAAAATGTCATCTTAGAAACAAAAGTAGTAAACTTTTTTGTAGCTTTCTTGATTTAGCACCCACATCAAAGCCAGAGTCTTTTGATGTTAACATCTCATTGGTTGATCCTAATTCGGGTCGGGCTCAATTCGACGTGATCATCATCGGAGCTGGCCCTGCTGGTCTCAGGCTAGCTGAACAAGTTTCTAAATATGGTATTAAGGTATGTTGTGTTGACCCTTCACCACTTTCCATGTGGCCAAATAATTATGGTGTTTGGGTTGATGAGTTTGAGAATTTAGGATTGGAAGATTGTTTAGATCATAAATGGCCTATGACTTGTGTGCATATAAATGATCATAAGACTAAGTATTTGGGAAGACCATATGGTAGAGTAAGTAGAAAGAAGCTGAAGTTGAGATTGTTGAATAGTTGTGTTGAAAACAGAGTGAAGTTTTATAAAGCTAAGGTTTGGAAAGTGGAACATGAAGAATTTGAGTCTTCAATTGTTTGTGATGATGGTAAGAAGATAAGAGGTAGTTTGGTTGTGGATGCAAGTGGTTTTGCTAGTGACTTTATAGAGTATGACAAGCCAAGAAATCATGGTTATCAAATTGCTCATGGGGTTTTAGTAGAAGTTGATAATCATCCATTTGATTTGGATAAAATGGTGCTTATGGATTGGAGGGATTCTCATTTAGGTAATGAGCCATATTTAAGGGTGAATAATGCTAAAGAACCAACATTCTTGTATGCAATGCCATTTGATAAGAATTTGGTTTTCTTAGAGGAGACTTCTTTGGTGAGTCGTCCTGTGTTATCGTATATGGAAGTAAAAAGAAGGATGGTAGCAAGATTAAGGCATTTGGGGATCAAAGTGAGAAGTGTTATTGAGGAAGAGAAATGTGTGATCCCTATGGGAGGACCACTTCCGCGGATTCCTCAAAATGTTATGGCTATTGGTGGGAATTCGGGGATAGTTCATCCATCGACAGGGTACATGGTGGCTAGGAGCATGGCTTTGGCACCAGTACTGGCTGAAGCCATCGTCGAGGGGCTTGGCTCAACAAGAATGATCAGAGGGTCTCAACTTTACCATAGAGTTTGGAATGGTTTGTGGCCTTTGGATAGAAGATGTGTTAGAGAATGTTTTTCATTTGGGATGGAGACATTGTTGAAGCTTGATTTGAAAGGGACTAGGAGATTGTTTGATGCTTTCTTTGATCTTGATCCTAAATACTGGCAAGGGTTCCTTTCTTCAAGATTGTCTGTCAAAGAACTTGCTATACTCAGCTTGTGTCTTTTTGGACATGGCTCAAATTTGACTAGGTTGGATATTGTTACAAAATGTCCTGTTCCTTTGGTTAGACTGATTGGCAATCTAGCAATAGAGAGCATTTGAATATGAAAGGTTGAATCATTTTTTTCATTTTAATTTCTTAGATTATTTTCATATTTTCTCAATGCAAAAATGAAAGAAAAAGCTATATACTGTCAAGATATTAACTACTATTAGGAAAGTCAAAATAGTGTGGTTGTTGTGTGTTATTCTAATGGAGTGGATTTTGTAAATCAAAGTTTGGTTTATGAACTGCTTCACTTTGTTCCTCTTAAAAGCCTTAATTCCAACATGAAAAGAACTGCTCCATCAGAATTTTGAGAATGTTTATCTGTCAATTGCCTTCTTTCCCATTATTTTAAAGTTCAAACAGAAGTGCAACAGCTACAAAGAGTTGACAAATACAAAGCAGTTACTACTTTTAGGTTTCTTCACCAACTAAGCTAAGCCATGACACCAACAAGTTTTCAGTCAGAAGCGGGCTAACACGACAAACGTTTTGATAAAAAGGGGAATAAAACACACGATAAAAATATAAATAACATATTTAGTGAAATTCATTCTACAAATGGAGTTGGAGTGGATAGAGGGTACACAGACCTAGTTGAGAGTGTCAGGCAGGTTGAGAAGGTACAGTCAATATGAAATGCCACTTTAGAAACTCATTTTCCCTACTTTCACTAAAAAGTCTAGAAATATTCTTCTAACTTTTAGAATGTTTAAATTTTATTATATGGTATTATTAAGATCATTAGTATATAAAGATGAAAAATGCCATTTTATGTAACAAAAAATTTATAATGTGATTGAGTCAAAATTCTTGTAAAATAACTCCCATATTATTTATTACAAGAAAAAAATGTTCATTAAGCCAAACTTATTGCTCCCAAAGTGCATTTATTATCATTTAGTTTTGGTTTTGCTTTTCATATTCAATGAAGAAAGATACTTCAACATTTTTATTTTATAAGTTGATGAATTCTCTTTATAACAACTCCTCCATTTAACAATTCTCAACCATTGCATTCAAACAAATCCATGTCCCCCCACCCCCACCAGACTCGTATATATATATATATATATATATATATATATATTTCCAGCACTTGTCATAATTCATTCATAACGCAAATAACAGTAACTTACATACATACATCCCCCTTATTTACACATATTTCTTTTGTAACGCAAAAAAGTTGTTATTACTTCTGTTAAAGAACCTCTCTCAAATACAATCCTCTATAAGCATATAGTAGTACTAATTATGGATTCAAAATCTACTAGCTATGAAACAGCAATTAACATGTCTGAAACAGAGTCCATCAAGCAAAAATCTTCTTCTGCTGCACCTACCACAAAAGCCATTTCACATAATCAGAAAGGAGGATGGCGAAGAGGAGTTAGCATTTTCGACTTTATTTTGCGACTTTGTGCCCTTGTCACTACTCTCGCTGCAGCAACTACTATGGGAACTACTGAAGAAACTCTTCCTCTTTTCACTCAGTTCTTTCAGTTCCAAGCTAGCTATGATGATCTCCCCGCTTTCTCGTATGATTTATTTTTTAATTCAACTTCAAATGCGTATAATTAATATTTGAGTTGATCATGAGACTCATGTTTTTTTTTTTATTCAGGTATTTTGTGGTGGCAAATGCTATTGCAAGTGCATACGTTGTCCTGTCTCTGCCTTTCTCCATTGTTTGCATTGTTCGACCTCATCTAGTTGGAGCCAAACTTGTGCTTTTAATTCTTGATACGGTAATTAAAATAAAACTTCATTACTTTTCTGTTATGTTTTTTACACAGCTTTTGATTCAGGCAAATGTTCTGTTTCACACCATAAATTTCTTACTAATTCGAAAGAGGCATTCAAAATTTCTTGTTAGGTTCAACTCATTTTGATCCGTTCAAATTCCATCCATTTGATTAACAAACAACATTAAAAGGGGCATTTTAAAAGCTATTTTTAATGTTGCAGGTAATGGTGGCATTTACTACAGCTGCAGCCGCTGCGGCTGCTGCCATAGTGTACTTAGCACATAACGGAAACTCCACCACACAATGGGTGGCGATATGCCAACAGTTTGGAGATTTCTGCCAGCGAGTGAGCGGCGCAGTGGTGGCGTCCTTTATTGCAGCATTCATCTTCATCATCCTTGTTGTTTTCTCTGCTGTGACTCTACGAAGGCATAATTAGGACATTTGCTGAATTGGTGTTGTTGTGCTTAGCTTTATTTCAAATTTGGATTTGCTGTCTTTCATTTTGATTTTGTTGTAATTTAACATCTCTATTGTTTTTGAGTTTTTGGACATCAATTTGCTTATTCACCTCTCTAATTTATCCACTTTTTCTTAGGAATTTGAAATTATTTCAATTTCAATCTTGTCTCCATTTTATTCTAAAAATTACTGACAAAATACGGTTTCAAAATTGAAAAAAGAAAATGATTATGCACGTAGAATCATTATTTAAAAGTTAAAATATGAACACTATAATTATTATTTTTTATGACAAAGGAAACCACGTTCGTTATCTTTTAGATGCGCACATGGTAAAATCCCGCTCCTATGCAATCACTCACAAACCACACAATAGAAATAACCCACGCTAGGCAAATTCAGTGCAACAAGCTCAATTCAGAGGCCAACAGAGATCTTGAACTTGAGACCTCTAACATGATAATCCCAAGCCAAAACCAGTGAGTCAGCTGCCCGCCCAAAGGATAATATGAACACTATAATAATTCTGCTCACCAACAAGAATAGCATACGACATTGAGAAAATATTTACACAAATCTTATCACTATCTTTATAAAGTAAAAAAGTTTCTTCTATAAATTAAAAAAATAGAAAAGATATCAAGCAAATAAAACAACAAATAATAATACACCTTATATTATAATTAATCATATTCATTTCCCGTATTTATGAAATTTAGTCAAACGTGAAAGTAATGCAGTGGCCAGTGAGAGTTCCACTAGTCGACATGTGTAAAGCACTTGACCGTAACAATGGTAAAATTCCCAAAGTGACGTGTCCATTCTTCCCCTTTTTCTCTCTTCCTTCGCCTGGAAGGTAATTACATAATTTTTTCCTATATCCGCTTCACAGATTACATACTATAAACCCTAATCACTCCCAATTGCTGCTTCAATTCGGTCTCATAATCCAGTAATTCGCCTCGAGTCAACTCTAGGGTTTTCTATTGGTAAGTTCTTGCCCCATTTCTGTTGAAATGCGTCTTTATCTTTATCGATTGTGTCAGGACATTATTGGTTATTTTCTATGGATTTGCGTTTGGTTAGAAAAATTATGATTTGATCATCTCTTGTAGGATATTATATCTAATTTGTTACTTGGGAATTGAATTTATTTGATGGTTCTGGGATTTTCTTTCTCATATTTATTGTCTTGAAATTCTATTTTATATGCCACGGCTGTTTTAGTTTGGTATATAAATGTGAGATCGTAATAAAATTGTAGAATCCTTGACAAATTTTTTAGCTATGAAATGAATTGGGTCCAAAGAGGAGAATGGTTTAAGAGTATTAGTGTATTTGTCTCGATTTGTTTTGGCATTGAGAAATAGTTGATGCTGATGATCAAATGATCTTAATTGCAGCTTTAAGGTTGTGGCTTACTTTTGGGGAATTTCAAGGAACATAAAGAGAACAGGCCTTGTTGTTTCAAAAAAGAGTTTTGGAAGTGAAGTTCTCATGAGAATTTTTAGGGGAATGCAGAAAGTAGCTCGCGAGGATCAAAAGGAAGTAAGCTGCTGCAAGAAATCATTCAGTAAAGGTATTGGTGTGACCGCCCCAAATGCCAGGAAGCGAGATAAATTGAAAGTGTTTCTCTAATTTGGGTTAAGGCGGAGTGATTGTTCTGTGGGTCTCTAGTTGAAGAAGGGGAGCAAAAATGACACGGATACTTGTTCAAAGAGGTTCTACAGGGTCTTCATCATCGTCGTCAAACCAGAACAGGTCGTCAGTGCCACTCCCTGGATCATCTGCTTCTTCTTCAGCTTCATCACAGCCACTGGCTTCTAGCACTAGTCAAGTGCCATCAGCTCTGAAAGATGATGAATTGGTGGGAGAGTTTCCAGAATCAATTGTCTTGGATGATGTTTCAGTTGGTTCCTTCAATCACAAAAGTGATGGTGATGATGCTTCAGTAGAAAGTTTTATCTGTGACCGATGCCTCCCTGAAAAAAAGATTGTTGACAGTGAGAAGGTAAGTGATGGTGCTTTTGTCTGTGGGGACTCCATAAAAGGATATAGTGGTTTAAGAGTTGAGGTAGCGGAAAATGAAGGTACTTCTCTGCTGGAGCCTAAAGGTAGTTCTTGTCCACCTCCTCCTCCTCCACCTCCTGTCCCACCTCCTAAACCTGCTTCACTAAACCCTAGCCCAAGGAAATTTTCATTAGGTAGTTCAAATGCAGTACGGATAGGATCATCTAGGGAATTTGTTGGGCAGACCAATGTGTCAACTAGGACTTCACCTACTGAATCTAGGCCATCCTCTCCACGGTCACACTGCGAAAGTGAAGGTTATAATAGCGCAGATGAGCAGAATCCCAACTTTGGATCCTCACGCAATGATGTGGTAAGTCCAAAAACTTATCTAGTAGAAATTGATGAAGGCTCCTGTTTATGCTCCTCTTATCCGTTATAGGAATATAATTGATTATTGGTTGATATCTTAAGCACATTTTAGCAGCAATACCATTCCCCCCGCACTAAATTATGCATCACATTTAGTTAGTGTTGGAATGGTCATTCTGCTCATGTAGTTTAGCATGAGTAAAGGATGATTTATTTAGTAATTTACAAGTTACAATTATCCTTCTATCAAAAACTGTTGCACATATCTGAAATTTGAGAGCTTAACAATTTTCATATTGTTTCAGGAGAGAGAGCACCAGTTTGAAATTGATATCAGAAGAGCCAAAGGCTTAGAAGTTAAGAAAATGCGTGAAGATGGGAACTGCCTCTTCCGTGCAGTTGCTGACCAAGTATATGGTGATTCTGAAGCTTATGATTTGGTCAGGCAGATGTGCATCGACTACATGGTAATTTTTGTACAGAACACTCTGTATAAATGCGATTTTATTTGTTGACTTTCTTTTCTTCTTTGGTAGGTTTAGAATTTTGTTCACTTAATTTTGGTTTCATTTAGAAGCGTGTTCTTTTAACATGCTATTAGATGGGGAGATGAATCTATCATATTGATTTTACATTAGAGGATCACCAGTTTAATTGGTTCTCTCCTTGTTGATTTTTAATTGTAAAATGTGGGTGACAGTGGCCTGGTACAATTGAGGATAGAAAGAGTGCACTGACAGAACTGTAGAAGCATCTACCGCGGAAACAAATACGCATCTGTTAATTTGAGAGCCAGATTGGTTTCCTATATGTCTATATGTAGTAGGTTCTTGGCATGCTGAGATGTCCTGTGTTGCATATCCTTTATATCTGAACTGAAGTAACTTCTTTCCCTCGGCTGGTGCTACAAATTTTTTCATTATATGGTTGTGCATAATATTTTTAGTGGTGTATTTATTTTTGGGTTTTTATGGTTAGTTCCCTGGTTAAAGCATAACATCATGTATGGAGCTAACACTCCTACTTTTGTACTCTTTGCATCTACTTGATGCCAGTACTGAAACACCTTACTTCATAAAAAAATAAAATTTAATGGTGTACTTTGAGAGTTGAGAGTAGAGTCCTGTCAAAGGAGGATCGATCCAGGATTGATGTTTATGGTTCCAAACGAAATCTCAAGTTATAACATGTAATAATAATCAGGTTTACAATTATATATATTCATAGATTTTTAGTATGTTTCTTACGACATATACAAGGTCCTGGTAAATGCTTATGGGTACCCACCTGTGAACTCATAGCTTGTCCTCTAAATCCGTCATTGAGTTCTGTAACTGCTCAAGTCCTTCCAAGTCACCTGCACTTGTGCAGAGCTATATTGTAGATTTGGTGAGAGAATCTTATAACTAAGTATAGACGAATGTAATAATTGTTTTCCTGAAAAATAAAAATAAATAAATAGGTGTAGACATGAAATTTCCATCTTCCAATCTTATAGCCACTCCCTACACATTTAAGAGAGGATTTTCTTTCAGATCTCAGGAGAGAGTTGAGTATGAGTGGTCCTTATATGTATTCTGTAAAAGAGAATATAATATTGGAAACATCAATTAATAATTGTATTACATTTAAGTTAGTGATTGGTATCCATGATAAAATATTTGAAAATATCAAGTAAATTTGACAAAACCATCTATAGAAGAAAATTGTTTTGTAGAACCTAGAGGATTAGGATTATAGTAGGTTGACCACCCATCTAAAAATTTGCCTTTGGTGAACTCTTTAAACATTAAATCTGTTGGGCGCGTTCATCTTGGCATGCACTACATTGGCATTCAAGTGTAGTCTAACATTGGATAGACATTCCCATCACATGCCTCCTATATAGAGCAAAATGAATACAGAGAATTCATATAGTCGGCATATATAATTGGGATGGTCTTGGTTATTTGATTAATTGACTGATTAGAATGCAAAGGAACGCTTATCCCAAGAAAAAAGGGACAACTAGTTTTTTGATGTAGCATTTTACTGGTTGTTGCTAGCTTATTCACCACTAGAATTCTTTGATGGGCTTGTTCTCAATGATAATTCTCATGACTTGTTCCCCAACTTCTTTTTATCTTCTACCTGGATCAATTAGCTTTCTTTTATCATTAAAATAACCCCCTTATACCTATCCTTTGAGTGGTCTGGGTACGATTCTTCCTGAAGCAAGGGTCAAGGATGAGCTTTAGGTTTTTCTTTTTGTGGTTACTTTGTGGTAATAGGGATGTGTAAATAATGGTTAAGAGGATTCTAACCATTTCCGCTATTTTAATGGTCTAGACTCTAGTGGAAGGAAGTCCACAGTCCATGTACCTTAGAAGTTGAGGGTCCCTTTCTGCAGTTATTTTAGGTTTCAAACCTCACCTAGCCAAATGGGGGTTAAATTTAAAAATTATATTATAGTTGTAGTGCTAAGAAAAACAGAGGCTAAAGGTTATATTGGTGTGTTTGGTATGGAGGTTCAATTTTCCATGTTCTTGGAGAACATTTTCCCTAGGAAAACAAGTTCCTACCAAATGAGGAAAATGACTTTCCTAGTGGAAGTATGGAAAACAAGTACCTCAAGTGTCATTTCACATTGATATGTGTCCTCAGGGGCGGACCCAACATATGTCAAGGGGTGTCGATCGACACTGCTTCGTTAAAACTTTTTAGTATATATATATATATATATAAGAATCTGAAAAAATCAGAATATAAGTAGAAATAATATTAATGACACAACTTGAACAAGTGAGTTTCCTAGGCTCGTTGGTTTACTGTGCGGATGGAACAGTCATTCTCTCAAGTGTGGCTGAGTTCAATCCTCACCAAGCCCAAAATTAGGTTTTATTTTTTTGGGGCTTTTTCAGATAAAAGTAAATGTTGTGGGGATTTGACCCTCCAACCTCCAATTCCTAGTCAAATTAAGAAAATATAAACCAGTTGAACTAAAATACAATTTGTATCCTATTATAGAACTTCAACTACTTGTCCAAAACATAATTAATAAGTTGTAGTAGTTTACTTGATTTAAGTTCTATTAGTATGCTTTAAATAGTTTTTGTCAATATAATGTTGTTATATCATTCGTTTATTTATTTACTTTAAAATGTCAACACTGCTTACAAAAAATCCTGTGTACGCCATTGCGTGTCCTCCCTATCTTATCTTCACCCCTCCATGTGGCCTCATCTCCACCGCCCCCACCCTCACCCCCATAGTATTTTTCTAGATCGTATACAAAATAGTGCTTCTAGGATAAAAAAATATTTTTTGCTTCTGTACCGAACACAACAAAATAAGTAAAAAACCCACTTATTTCTTGGTAAGCATTTTCCATGACAAGCATCGTACTTCTCCCGAACACACCCTATGCCTCTTCTTGCCTGGAGCAGGGGTGATGGAAGATGTAGAGGGTGGATGGTACATGTGCATATTGTTATTGTTTGGTTTCCATTTCATCATGTCGGCTTCTTGCATTTAACAGGTCAGTGTCGAAAATTTTGTTTAAATGTGATGTGCTTGATGCATAATTTCGTATCCTCATGTTCCCTTGATGCTGACAACTTACTGGAGAAAATACAAGAATATTATGACTATCATTATGTGTCTGATCACTCAACTAGAGTTTATCACGTATAAGTTGGTTCATCAGTCTTTATCATTTATATGTATTTCTTGCACCACCTAATAACTTATTTTGCTGTATCTTTATTTATATGTTTAGCATCTTTTTTTGTAGGAGCGCGAAAGAGACCACTTCTCTCAGTTCATAACTGAAGGATTCACATCCTATTGCAAGAGAAAAAGGAGAGACAAGGTACGTCATGTGATTATTCAGCAATTATCTATCTGAATCGTTGTGCTGCTTCTGTCTTAACCGGTCGCAAGCAGAATTGGAGCACTTGTTACACAACTGTAAGAAATGTTATTTGGACTTGAAAGTATTAGCTAGGATGATGCTATTTTGTAGATGATTGTCGTCAGAGATAATTTTAGTGCTATTCTAAACTGCATGCAGTCCAACTTGAGTGAGTGCACAAAATGATGAAGGGGTTTCCCAGTGGAAAAAAATATGGTTACGCTGTATGAATTCACTTCTCTATAGTTTTTTGTTGAATATTTTCAAACTGCTTGAACCTCTTAACATCTACATTCTACTGTTAGTTATTTGCTAATTTATTTATAATGCATACGATTAACTCATGCATTGTATTTCCAATTATCTTCAGGCTCTTCTTTCTTTTGACGTTGAGGTGGTTAGGTTTTGTGTTTTGGCATTGAATGAATGTCTACTTTCTCCCTTCTCTTTCCCCATTCCGAGGGAGAAAGGATGGGTTTAGTGTACCTGCACAGGGGTTTGGTTTCAAATCATTTCTGCTTGATTTTTCTTAGATTACTTCATTTTCAAAAGGCTGGATTAAAGAACTCGCATGGACTGAAAATATCCATTTGTTGTTAGAGCTTTTGCTATCTGTCGCATTGGTGGATGGTGTTTTGCTTATCGATTATCCATCTGTGTGCATATCTTTCTTTGTTTCTCAATTCCTTGTTAGAACAACTGGAGTTATGTTTTCATTACTTGGTTGTAGGTCTACGGCAACAACGTGGAAATCCAAGCATTATCTGAAATGTATAATCGCCCTATCCATATATATTCTTACAGCATCGGTAAATTCTCTTTTTGACTTTTGATTGTTCTTTTTGTAATAAGATTGGTGATTGTAATGCTCAGCTTTGTGGACTTGTGTCTGTTGACTTCTTGCACTAAATTGTGGAACTTAGTGATGCAGAACCAATGAACACATTCCATGGAAGTTATAACGCAGATACCCCTCCTATCCGTCTCAGTTATCATCATGGAAATCACTACAACTCCCTTGTTGATCCTCGCCGATTATCAGTTGGTGCTGGGCTTGGGTTTAGCTCTCTGCGAGGGGTATACTTTTTAATCTGCAAACAAACATGTTATCTGCTTTCTGCTCTTGTAAGGAGATAAGTTGGTAGTCTCCTTAAACCGTCATTCTAGTGGCCGGGAAATATGATATCAATTTGTTATCTGCTACAGCAATAGTGCTTTAGGTTATGTAGTTGAAATTATTCTTTATATTTTTCTTAGACTGTCGTTTCAGTTGTCTGTGATATATGATAATGTTCTTTCTTCGCCAACCTATCTATTAGTTTCATGTATATATGTTTTTTTTCCTGCAGAAAAACATCGACAAGGATAATGTAAAAGCTGCAATTAAAGCTCAACAGGAGCAACAGATTGATAACGTTAAGTACCTAAAATTTCAATTATATTTGAATGATTTCCATACACTGGCTTTCATGTGGATTTTTTAGTTGGCTAAATGGTCCCATTTCAGGCGCTCCTTGCTGAAGGACGCTTCTACTCAGATGTTGAGCTCACTGAGAAGGAGATGGAACGCATGGTGATTGAAGCTTCTAGGGCTGAGTATATTGCGCATGATAATAAGTTCCGGCAACAGCTTGGTCGTCGAGAATCCTCCACATCCGGTGCTGAACCATCATCTTCAGGAACTAGTGAGTGTGATCTTACATTTTACCCTTCTATTGATACAAGATCCGCGAATTTGGTGGTTTGAAATTTCAACATCAAATCACAGGGTCATCAGGAAGTGAGAAACGGCAGGAAGCTGGGCAAGAGCTGAGTTCGCCGGATTCTGCCTTTAGCGACTGCATCCAGGTTATGCTGTCGATGGGTTTCAGCTATCCACGAGTGATCGAGGCTTATAGCATATTTGGGGATGATGTGGATTCCATGGTTTGTTACCTCATAGAAACCAGCTGTAGCAGCAGGCGCAAAGGAAAAGCAACTGAATGAGGAAACTGAGAAAAGAGTTGTGTGGATTACAGTCTCTCTGTGTTTTTCTAGTATAAGTATTTGCTTTGTGTTCGGTTGTCTTGAGAGTATGTACTATCTTATATGGATCATTCTAATGTTTTTAAGTCAAGACTGTGAAATTGTATTACTTTTGCTGCTGCCTGCCTCATATTAGTACATCGGATGCTTGTGTGTGAATAATGCCATATAAGTTTGGGCAAAATATAAGGCTTTTGCTTAAAATTTGCTGTGGAAAGCATTTCCGCTATGGTTGTCATCTCCTTTATCTTAGTATCCTGAGTTAGATGATGAAGCACATGTTGCAATTCATATTATAATTTGAGGATAAATTTTTGGCATTTCTAAATACATGAAATGAAATGACCCAAGTATATTGTAGTTCGTCTACATGTTATAATTCATGTTAATTTGAGTGTATTTTTGACCTTTTTAAATGGAGCAAATGAATTCCTAACTTTACTATATATACCCTACAAGGAACTTTGTTTTTTAAAATTGATTTTTTACTTTCATTTAGACTAAAAATGTATATTTGCTCATGGGATGAGAGTAAAAATTGATTAATATTTTCAGATTTTTTTTTCATATTAAAAGAATTACAATTTGAAGTATTTTTTTCTATACTTTCTGAATATCTAAATTTTTATTTCAATAGTATCAAATTAATACAATCTAACTTCAGTAAATTTTGGTAAATATTTTGCCCATAAACTTTGTAAATCGAAGTAAAAGTAAAAATAAGAAAAAAGAATTATATATATATATATATATATAAAAAGAAAACTATATATTTTTTTAAGTGTGATGTGTCTGTCCCCTGTTCATCATCTCTCCCATCAAATATATATAGCAAAACAAAGCTGGGCTTCCTTCAATTTGGAGCAATTCTAGGGTTTGTGTGATTGTCGAAGTTGGGCCTCAGCTTACAGCTACTTGCCGTTCTCAGATTCGGTGCAATAATGTCGCAAAACGGGAAATTGATGCCGAATCTAGACCAGAACAGCACGAAGCTGCTAAACTTGACGGTTCTTCAGAGGATTGATCCTTTCATTGAAGAAATCCTCATCACTGCTGCTCATGTTACCTTGTACGAATTCAGTATTGATAACAGCCAATGGGTATCAAATCTTCCCGATTTTATTCTTTTGGCTGGTTCATACTTTTGTATTCACATAGTTCCTATTAGTCTAATTTGCAATTGAATTGTTGTTCAGAGTCGGAAGGATATCGAAGGATCTCTATTTGTTGTCAAGAGGTGATTTTTTTCATTTTTAATTTTGATATAATCAATCAACTAAATCTCAGTTTCTAGTTGGAGTCCGCTTTAGTTTCCGTAACCCTCTTCTTCGTCCGTGTCCGGGATTAATCGTTCCCTCGTAGTAAAACTATGTTGGTGCTGGCTGTTAACTTATTATAACCTTCCTCTTTTATCCGACTTTGTGGCTAGATAAGCTTTAGGAAGCTAACATGAAGGAGATTCATGTTTTTGCATATCTTCCTTCACTTGTTCTTGGAATTTGATGAAAACAGTGACCTCTTTAATAGTTAAAAAAACTCATCTTTACTGGAATATTTGTTTTAAGTTTTAATTTTGATCTCTGTACTTTTTTCTTTTGTGATAATTACTTTTTAGCGGGTCTTACAGGAGTTCTCAACCTCGGTTTCAGTTTATTGTTATGAACCGCAGAAATACAGGTCAGTTTATCTGCTTTCAAATAATGACTATAAACACAATATCTCTTGGCTTGCCTTTTATGTTTTAATGGATTTGAATGAAACCTTACCTTTTTGCTGCTGAAAAATGTTCATAAAGTTGAAGCTTATACATGATTGACCATTTGATGTGGAGACCCCAGAATTGTAGTAATACTATTCATCAGGTTTATAGCCTTTATGCATTACAACAATGTAAAATACATCACATTCACTTTGGGTCGAAGCGGAGTTACTTTCCTTTTTGTTAAGAATCCTTTAACAAATAAGTACCATGGTAGATATACTCATAAAATCAGCCTTAGCATTTGGACCAATCTCTTGCTTTACTCAGATGTGAAGTTTTAAACTTCTAATATGAAGGCTAGCATTTCCCCTACTATAATGGCTGTCAGCACAGATCCACAAAATGTAAACTACCATTGAATAAGAGGAGCCATCTTAGAACTTGAAAGACAGATGCCTACTATGAGGCGCAGGAGTACCTTGTCTGGTCTTGTTGTGTGCTTAGTCGTGTTAGAAGAATGAAATGATGCCCTGGCTTGACTTAAGATCAAAACTTCTTACCGCTCACACCAGTAGCAGGCAAAAAAGTTCTCTTTTGATAAAATTGGATACCTGAAGTCACTCATATTCTAAATAAAATTTCTGGCCTGCATGTTGATCAATTAGTTTTAAATTTCTAAAACCCTGACTGCATAATATAATTTTGGCTAATGGAAGTTACTACTCAATGCAATTACCATGTAATAAACGAGGACTGCACAACATTGAGTACTCATTCTGATTTATGTAAAAAGAAAGAAAACAAATATCCTTTTTACATTTTCCTGTTCCAAATTCAGAGAACTTCCTTTTATGAAAAGATATCATGGGGGTACACGTCTAAAAATAATAAATAAAAAACTTAAAACAGAAATGGTGCATGTATCTTAGTAAATTTGATGTTTAAAGCTTGTCATATGAATTGTCATATTTACTGAAAGTTGCAATAGGGAGTTTGTGAGTTTTCCTTCTGTGTGAGTACATATGATCTATTACTGTGCCTTAAAAAGTGTTTATTCTGGTGAGCAGATAATTTGGTGGAGGATCTGTTGGGAGATTTTGAATATGAGATCCAGCTTCCATATTTGTTGTATCGAAATGCTTCCCAAGAAGTTAACGGGATATGGTTTTATAATCAGCGTGAATGTGAAGAAGTTGCAAATCTCTTTGACAGGTAATCTTTTCACAGCTTCTCTCTTCAGAAATGATTCCTTTCCTCCCCTTCTCTTTCCTGTTTTGGCATAAGTAAACTTTTTGGTTCCATGTAGGGTGTTAATTCTAGAAATACAAAGTAGTTAAATTTGTTGGATTCAGTTCATGCTTTTGATCTTGAAGAGTAGTTTATTTCTCGTACTTGTACTTCATTGGGATTCGATGGGGTTCATACGTTATCATATTTCTCCAAATTGAACTTGCTCAGTGCAGGTTTTCCTTTGTTTATTTCATTTGGGGAATACATATGTTAAAATATTTGTTGGTTGATTTTTAGATATAGTGGAAACATAGTTAAAGAACTTATAAACAATCTGGTGTATAAGCTAGTGTCTACTAGGCCTAGCTTAGTTTCAGGAAAATTAGTTTTAAAATATTTTAGAGCCCTACTTGATTCTCTGAAGAAACTTTAGTATGTAATATTTATTGATTTATTAATTGAAGAATATGGAAGTGAGAATTCATACGGTTGGTGCCTACTGATGCAAATCAGCACTTCCAACAGATCCTTGTTTAGTGAATTGTTTGGCCAGCTTAATGAGAAACAAAGGGATCAAAAGAAGTACCTTTCTACCACACTGAATACAAACATATCTTCGATGTGTTCTCATTGATGATCAACTTTTAAACCTGTCAATCAATTTAGTGTTTACTGGTTTTCAGGATACTCGGTGCATATTCCAAGGTGCCTACCAAGTCAAAAGTGCCATTGACGAAGAGGTATATAATTTATGCTTACTGAAATTTAGAACCCCCCCCCCCCCCCTTCAACATTTTTACAAGTATGTTTGATAGATCTATTGACCTTTGTATCGATTGTTGTATTTCATTGCCCTTAGTGAAATGGTGCATAATAGATAATTGTTGATGTCATCCAGATGAAGGGATCTGGTCACAAGATATTAGATACTATTTCTTTTTGGTTAAACGTGGTGTCCGGGCCAGCTTGTGCTCACCTCGTGATTAATTCCATGGGATACCTGCCACCTCCCACCAACATGTATTAGGTGTCATGTAACTCTATCCACCAAGGATAGGATAGATGAGAAGAAATCACCTAGTGTTTTTTGTCTATGCTGGGGTTTGAACCTGAGACCTTATGGTTCTCAACCCACTTCATTGACCACAAGGTCACACCCTTTGGTGTATATTAGAAACTATTTCAATCTTGTTGAGTAGTAGAAGTGATCTCTATGAATACTTCGAGTATCCAAAAATACACAGTTCTGGGTATTACATTAAAATAAAGCCCTCTTGTACATTTTGAAGTAACTAGATGTAACAAATCTTTGTCAAGTTAGGCAGTCTAAGGTATAAGAGTAATTGTAACTGTTTCTGGAATAATCTCTTTATCCATAACCTGACTTTTGCCAGTTAATTGGTTTCTGAAAGGAGCTTTTGGTAATATGCAATTTTACTACAGTGAATTTGAAGAGCTGGAAGCAGTTCCAACCATGGCTGTAATTGATGGTCCTCTGGAGCCTTCATCGTCTACTGCGTCAAATCCTCCACATCTCCCTGAGGACAATTCCTTTGTGAACTTCTTCAGTGTATGCCTTTTTTTCTCCCTTCCTCTTTGCTCTTCTTTCCAATAAACTGTGTCTGTTGTGCCAGAGATCTTACTGAGAGGAATGTCTTTTCCGTGTGCAGTGCTTTTTCAAGATCTTCATTTACTCTTGCTAGGCATTTGTGTTCGGATCCTTACTTTTGTATAAAACAAGTTTCCTTAATACAGTGGGGTATATGTGATATGCATTCAATATGTTAGTGGAAAACGTGACTCTCTTGTGCAGTTCAAAATGTTACCAGTTATTTGACCCTAATATACAAGGAGTAGAACACTGTCTAAATTACTTGGATAAAGTCTCGAGGAGTACCGGGACAGCAATTCAGGCCATGAAATTATCAGGGTCAAGACAAAAGAATGAATGGGCCAAGGTTACTCTGTTGGCTGGAATTTCTTTAATAACATTAATTTTAAAACGAACCAATGATTAATTTATGTTAGTAAGGGAAAAAACATGAAGTACATTTTTTTATTTATTTTTTGCTATGTTGTCTCATCTTGACTAAATTTATGCTTTTCTTTTGCAGAATGCAATGACAATTGGGAATGCTTCTAGTACTTCAGTTCAAGGGCAGCTATACCACTCATCTCCAGCTACCCTACCTCCCCCTCGTCCTCCTGCTTCTGTTCCTTCGTCTTCAGCACCAGTCCTGCTTCCATCTCCTCCTCTTTCAGCTTCTTCCCTTTTGAGGCCCCTCCATGATGCACCTGAACCAGACGTCAGTGCTAAATGGTCTTCAAATCTGGTGAAGCCATCATCTTTTTTTGGTCCTCCACCTGCCTCCTCTCCGCTGATGCCTCCCATTTCTTCATCAGTGCCCACTGCTCCTCCACTTCTTCCACTTGGGAATCTTCAGCGCCCTTATGGAGCTCCTTTGCTTCAACCATTTCCTCCGCCCACTCCTCCTCCTTCTCTCACTCCTACTTCTTCTTCTATCCCAAACAATATTCCTGTTGTTAGCAGAGATAAAGTGCGGGAAGCACTTGTAATGCTTGTTCAGGTATGTTTTCCTAGATACCATAGTTACCTTGCTTTGCTAAACTTCTTGAAGACATTAAGCTTTTAGTTATATGCAGTTAATTTCGTGTTGTAATAAAACATTGATACAACAGGGTATAAAACTCTCTGCCGAGAGGGTATATTGAATGAAAACAACTGTTCTAACTTGCATAGCTATGTAGGGAACAATACACGTAAGGTGAGTAGGAATATGCAGTAATAGCTTTAAGGTCTTGAGGTTTCATCTGGAGCAATGTCTGGATGCCATTCCACCTGAGAAGCATGATGACATTTGCAGTCTAGGATATCTGAATCTACACCTTTTACATATATATGGTGCATCAGTGAACCTGATTACCATCTGGTTGCTCTTGCATTGGATATTTGACTAGCATAATGGAAACTACACCAAATATAACACTCAACTGTTGTTTGGTTTCTTATTTCTTATAAGTAATTGTTTAGTCATAGAAAAAGGGGATATGTATATCATTACCGTCACACGTGTGAGAAAAATGGAGTTTACCATAACTGTGAGCTTACTCTAGGGATCCTCCTTGACCCTGTTCTTCAGGTATGGATAAGGTAACCACTAGTGTGCAAGATGGGGTTTGATGGTGCGTTTCATTCATTGATGATAATATGTTAATTGGCAAGCTAGCTAGAGGGTGCTAAAACCTGATACTATAGAGAAGCACTCTGGAGAATAAGGGATTTATGATGAGTAGAAGTAAGTTAGAAAATAAGCGTTAAAAGTTTATCCTCAGACCTTCACAAGAAGAATGAAAAGTAAAGATTGGAGGTGATCGTGTTGGCTAAATGTAGAAATTTCAGCTTCCTAGGTCTCCCAAGAGTTGGGCATAAAAGATGAAGATGTGGCACAAAGTTAAAATAGGATGGGTGAAGAGGAGAAGTGGCATAGGATACCTAATAAAATGAAAAACATGTTTGTGTATATTACTGTTATATAGGAACAAGTATTGGGCTTCTTCACCGGATTCGTGTCGTAAGGATGTAGATGTTAAAATGGATATGTGTAATACAAAATTGGACAAGATTAAACCTAATTACCTTAAGCAGAAGGTGCAAGTAGCTAACACATAGGTTAATATCGTCTGGAATAGTCTGCATGGCTGCATAGACCTTCAAAAGCATTGGTGAGTTGTTCAAACATAAGAAAGCCATTTATGCTGTACAATAGGTTGTGTATTTTGCTTTAAGGAAATGCAAAATTGATGACCTAATTTTTCTTTGTGAATCTCCTGATATTCCCCTTTCAGTATTTTCCTTATTATATGCATATTTTTTTGTGAATTCCTCATCATATTCCCCTATTTTCTGGTCTTATTTATTGGTAGTGTTAAAGCATGTGTGTATTTCACTAATAATAGGTTAATTTGCCTAAAATGGATCAACTCTCAATTCAAGTGCTATAAAGGAATGTTATAATTGATATGAACTTCAACGTGTAGGACTGTGAAAAAAAAATTCTGCATGAAATCGTTGGTCAACTACAGTTTTATGTACTAGGGCTTAAATGATTCACTTGGTGGCTGGTAAAATAAAATATTACTGGCGTGGCATGGCGCTACGCCAGCATGATATGGTTGTCTTTGGTCCTTAACCATACCAAGCGGGAAGGAGGAAGGATTGGTCATATATTTAACACATAATAGTGTCAACAATGGAATCAATATAATTGGATGCCAAGTATATTTCATAAAGGCAGATTAAGAAAGGTCATCTTTTGTGCCCTCGAGGTTTAAAAAAGGAAAGAGAAAGGATCATCTATTTTCTTGTCTTTATGTTATAACCCAGGGACAACCGCTCCCCAAAAGCTAGCTATTAAAGTGGGAAAACCAAAGCTATAAATACCCCACATCTGCACTTTGTAGTACCGATGTGGAACTCTGCAATGGACCATAACAAACCACCACGCTCCCCATCCATCTTCCTTGCGTCACCATCCAAGGCACGAAGGGCGGTGGGTGGCTCTAATTCCATTGTTATAACCTTAGGGAGAACCACACCCCAAAAGATAGCTATTAAGGTGGGATAGCCCAAGGCTATACATACCCCACATGCACTTTGGAGTACTGATGTGGAACATTGCAATGGATGATAACACTTCATCCAAAAAAAAAGGATCATCTATGTGCTTTCTGGCATAACCAAAATATAAGAGCAATATAATGGAATGAGCAAAAGCTTTCTAAGTGCTCTACAATTCGAAAGTGGAAATAATTTTTTTTGCCTGCATAAAGAATGCCAAATTATCTTCTTGGCACTCTACCAAAACCACATAATTTTGCAGGAGATAGATAAAACTCAGCTGTAAAATACAACCACACCGAACAATACCTATCATGGACCTCTAGAGAAATTGAGATTAAAGAACAATGAAAAGGTTCTGAATTCAGCTGTTGTGAACTAGTGAGGGATTCCTCTAGTAGTTAAGGAGTTATAGTGGTGTTGTAAGTTCACGGGTTATTGACTTGTCTACTCTTGATAGAGTCGATGGTAATGCTTTTGTTTCTGTGCTTTTTTTTTTGCCAATTTAACTTGTTCTTGTGCATATTGTTCCAATTACAAGCCGTGATTAGATAAGTTATCTGCTGGTCTCTTCATGCATCTAATCTGATTTTTATTTCCATAACAGGATGACCATTTCATAGACATGGTATACCGGGCACTGCTGAATGCACATCATTCATAATTCAAGGAGGAACTCTTCTAAATCATCTGATGGAATTTCATTACATCTTTCACCCAGTGCTAAAAAAGAGGATCAAATGGTCGGTGTATAGGGAGTTCTTTGTGTTTATGGTGTCTGTTTGAGACCCGCTATGTATAGTTATATATTTTGTTTCAGTGCATTAGGTTTTGGAGTTTAACCTCTTTGATATATAGTTTCTTTTATCTATGATCTGGACATTCCAATTTTGTTCTTTACAGCATTAAATCAAGAATCATGTGAACAGTCTTTTCAACAGTTGTGCTTATATGGTTATTAATCCATAGTACGGTTTAGTACTAAAGATTTAAGAATTGATTGACATAAATATTGGAGTAATATTCTTAATTAATTATGAAGTATAAAAACAATGAATGTTGAATAAGGAGCAGCCTGCACCCAGTGTTATGAATGCTTAGTTTGCTGGGGGTAAAAGTGTGAAGACAACTAATGGTGAGTTTTCTAGAGGTACAAACTTTTGTTCGTTGTGATCTATAATGTAAGTTTTAGGTTTTGGGTGCTCAGCTTATATGATTATAAATTATATAACTACTATGATTGTTCAAGTTTTAAATTTTATCAAATAAAACATTTTAAAGAGAAATCAAAGTGATCTAAACAGGAAAGAAACACAATTTCCTGTTATAAAATTAGTATTAGTATTAACATTATTAGAAACAAATGAGAGCTAATAAGTACAAGATCGATGATCATCTTAACAAGTACTCGAAATAGTTTAAAGATATTTGTATCATACATGATTTAATACACGTTTGTGGGTAAAAATTTACTAAAATTGTGATAAATAACGAACATGAATCTATAATTTTAAATATATAACAAGTTCAATTTTAAAATATATAATTTAATATCTTTATTCACCTTCATTCATGTATTTCTTTGTTTACAAAATCAAAATAGATAATTGAATTCCACATAGATTGTCTAGCTCCAACACATTATCCAAAACAGAAACCAGTCTATCTATAAAATTCCACATGGCAATAAGGGATTGATCACCAACATATCTATGAATTTTATGAAAGAGACAATCCTACTTGTCACCACACATTTCCCAAATATGAATATTGTCCACAGAAATCATCAATTATTTGTATACACTCTTTATTATTCCTAGTGAACTCCCTAACACTAACAAAATACTATTCAGAGAAGAAGGAAACAAGAATGGCAGCAACAATGTCCAGTGTTGTAGGCTTAGCTAACTCATCTCTTTCTGGATTTTCTTCTGCAAAGAAGACTAGCCTCTCCTCAGGTATACCCATCATAATTTCTTCCTTTTATATTTTTTTTTATGGCTTCCTTTTGTGCAACTCTATCAAGATTATGCATTTGCAAATGAGTTTTAAGTTCTTTGGTACACTTACACCATCATGTTAAGTTGATTTAGAACAATTGATACACCTTCTTTTTCTTTTTTCCTGAAATCCTCCGACTAAATTCGAATTGCTTACGTAGATATTTTATAGAATATAATGTGCTATTATTATTATTGTTTTGAATAGTAAAATCTATTATATTTTTGTGTTCATAGACTTCGTGAGATCACCAGTGACAGCAAGAAACCCTCTAAGGGTAGCAAAAGCTTCAGGAGGCAGAGTTACATGGTAAATTACTAAATTAAAAATAGATCCATCCAATGGTTTAAAAATATTTCCATATATTTTTTCGACCTAGAGTTGATGATTTATTTTTATGAAATTCAGTTTCCAGAGGGACTGGCTGAGAAGAGACTTAAATGTGATTGGATTTGGTCTGATTGGATGGCTGGCTCCTTCAAGTGTTCCAGCAATCAATGGAAAGAGTCTTACTGGCCTTTTCTTTGAAAGTATTGGCACTGAACTCGCTCATTTCCCCACTGGACCTGCTCTCACTTCTCAATTCTGGTACATTTTTATGTCCAACTCTTTAATTTCAACTTTTCACGTGTCAGAATCATACTAACAAATATTGTGTGTGTGTTGTGGATATTGGACAGGCTATGGATGGTGTGCTGGCACTTGGGGTTGTTCCTATGCCTGACTTTTGGACAAATTGGATTCAAGGGACGGACCGAGGACTATTTCTCTAAGTAGAGACATTATTTTCTTTTAAAAATTTCATGTATAAATTATAATTAAGCTACTGTGAAGTATTTGTTATTTATTTTCTTTCATTTATGCATGTTATGGATAACAAATACATCTTCTCCTTTCCAAGCTTTTCAATTTTTATGTTTATGAGTTAAAGCATGATATATATGAGATTAATGTGTTATCATAAACAATGATACAAATTTAAATATGGAAAATGAAGAATAAACAATTGACAAAGATCAATTACGAAATACGAACAAAGTGAACATAAACAATCGAGGAATACTTTCAAGTAAAAAGAAATTCCATTTGATAACATACCTAGTAAAATTGTGTTCAACGGAAAAGTAATTTCGATTCAATCTATTCTTGGAATTGAAGAAAGATAAAAAGGATTCGTCAGTAACTTATGACGATAAAACATTCTTCTCTCTAAAAGCATGAAATGTTTAATTTTTTTGTGAGAATAATCATAGTAATGTCTCCGGTAGACATTTTTTTAATCAAAATAAGAAAAAGGTCAATTCAATTTTTGATGAAAACAAATTCAAAAAGAATACACGATCCTAAAATATAGAATATTAAGGATTATGAGCGTATTTGACTAACAAGTAACCGAAATAGCCAAGTTAAAAGGAACTAAGTAGTCACACATTACAAAAAAAAAAGACCAAATTAAAGATATAGCTGCCACTTACATATATAATCTTCAATTGATGTTCAAATTATATATGTGGCCGCCTAATTACAAAAATAACCTTCAATTGAAATCGAAAAAATATTGCTGGCTCTCTTATTTCGTATCACGATTAAACCACATTGACTAATGTATACAACTTAATTATTTCCTTTTTAATCTTGTTGTCTCTTGGACTAAAAGAATCCGTTTAAATTGATTTATTTTAAGTGATTTTTAAGTTAGAAATAGTTTTTAATCATGAAACTGTTTTATCAAACAGAAGAACAGAAGCTGACTACGGCCATGTGGAGGGCCACACGAATTACAGAATATTGGTGTTTTTCTGGGGATTTTCTTAATATGCAAAAGAGAAAAAAGAAAAATATACCTTGAACTATCGTAAATGGTATGCAAATACCATCGGTCATACTTTTGGGACATTGATGCCCTTGCCGTCCAAAAACTAGAGCATATATACCCTTATACTAACGGACATACACGTGTCATAATCTTATTCACCGATCCGACATTTATCGACGGATAAGATTGCGCCACGTGTCCGTATGTAGTCTTCCATTAGAGTGAAGGGCATATATGCTCTAGTTTTAGACGGCAGGGGCATCAATGTTCCAAAAGTATGACGGAGGATATATGCATACCATTTACGATAGTTCGGGGTATATTTGTCATTTTTTCCTATGCAAAATACTTTAAGCCGTTAAATGGGGGGCCTTCCTTCTTTTACAAAATCCCTGCCAATTTAAACCTTCACCAACGGCTACAATTGCATTCAATATTACTATCTGCTCAAGGAACAATAATGCTGGATAGAGACAAATGATTAGCTAGTAAATGCTTAAATTCATTTACCTTACGAGTATCAAGTAACTCGGGAGTGAATACAACTTGTGCTTTCACTTTGTTGATCACTAGGCTACGTGATTGTGATTTTAACTTTTGTATATACTTGAATAATGTCACACAAGAAACAGTAGGTGCATACCAAATAATTTGTGTTACGAAAGTATTTTGCCCTTTTTCTCATAAGCACTCTGATTTGCATGCCAATCATTCATTCTAGTATCATCGAAATACACTAAAGCCTAAAGGGCTATTTCCCACTTCTCTTTTTGACTGGTAAAGTAGTTAAAAAACTTGTGCACAGTGGAAAATGAGTTCATCAAGATCAACTTCTCTGCATAATGATAAGTATATGCAAACAGAGGGTTCTGATGACTTGTCGGTTTCGGCAAGAAAACTGGCTTCTACTCTATGGGAAACCAAACTGAAGGATTTGGAGGAAATGGGTTGGAAAGAAAGAGTTTCCAAATTGGGTTCAGCAGCTCTGAATTTCTCTCATCCTTTTCATGACCCTGTTTCTGAGGTGGGTTTAAGGGAAAATTGTTTCTGTTTGGTCGTTTTCTTCGAAAAGTTTGTAGCTTTGAGTTCTGCATATTGTGTATTTGTGTGTGTTTTTAAAATTTTATATTGACGTATTTTGGTTCTTGAATTTTGCAGAGAACGGAGCAATCCAACGTGGGTAGTCATAGAAGAAGAAAATCTACCAAGGCTAATCTCTCTAACCAAAATGGTTGCTCAACAGAGGTATGCTACTGACAGTAAATCCATTTTTTAGTTGGAGGAACTGTTCTTTATAGGTTTTTGGTTAAAAAAATAAACTTTGGTGTTGTGTTAGTTTGTGTTCTACTAATTTTGTATCTGCTAACTTAACTTGTCCACTAAAGCTTGGACACATGAGAAGAAAGTGCATAATGTTTTTTGTCTCTACTGGAATTTGAATGTGAGATCTCAGGGTTCTGAAGCCATTTCGTTAAAAATTAGGGGTGATTAGTGAAGATTCATATAACTGACTTAACTAGCTTGAAATTGAGGCAAAGTAGTTGTTGAATCTATCCAAGTTTCCACTTCCATTTTTCTTCTTAGTGGCGTTTTTATGTGCCCTTTTGCCTCTTCAAAGTAAATCTTAGGAAATGGAAAAAAAATTATGAACAAAGGAACACACATGTGACTTGGTTGATGGTCCTAGTTCAGGTTCTATCAAAGCCGACATGTTGTTTTCCAACACTGAATTGATGTAAGTTTGAAATTTTGTTTTTGATGGAAGTTTTTCTTGTAAGATCACTGAATCTATCACTTTTCTTAGCTGCTGCTACTTTCAGTTAGCTACTCTATATTGAATTATATGGTTAATACAAGGATGAATATGCAGCTTGATAGGACACAAAATCATGGACAGACTCTAAGCAGACATCATTTGAAGGATGTGTGTCATGGCCTTACCACATGTAAAGAGCTGCTGCAAGTTCTGAGTCATGTCTGGAATCTCAAAGATCAAAAATCAACATGTTCATCCCTTTTCGCAGCTATAAATACAGAGCTTGACTGGTTGTGTGATGAGGTGTCTAAATTGATACGTGAACACAGACATAACCACAGTGAAGTTGATGCCCTCTTGAAGAAGTTTGAAGAAGAAAAGATGGCCTGGAAGGTAAAAGAGCAAGACAAGATTCATACTGCTATTACATCTGTAGCCAGGGAGTTCAAGATAGAGAAGAAACTGAGGAAGCAAACTGAGAGATTAAATAAGAAGCTTGGTAGAGAACTAGCGGATACAAAGGCGTCGCTTTCAAAGGCAGTCAAAGAACTTGAAGGCGAGAAAAGGGACAGAGATATATTGGAGCAAGTGTGTGATGAATTAGCCAGAGGTCTCAGAGAAGATAGAGCCGAGATGGAAGAATTGAAGAGACAATCTGCTAAAATCCGGGAAGAGGTGGAAATGGAACAGAAAATACTTCAACTAGCTGATGTCATGCGGGAGGAAAGAGTTCAAATGAAGCTATCAGAAGCCAAATATCAATTTGAAGAGAAAAATACAGTTGTGGATAAGTTAAGGAATGAACTTGAAGCATATTTGAGATCCAAAAAGGGCCAAGAACAAGGCTGTGATTTGCTGAATTATGAAACAATCAATGAGCTTGAGAGACATTTTAGAGAAACGCTTCCAAGCACACACCATTACCAAGATAAAGAGAAGGCAGATGTAGAAATACTCGATAAAGAAGAGGATGGAGAAGAAGGTGATTCAACTGATAGTGATCTTCATTCAATTGAACTAAACATGGGTGGCAACAGCAAGAGCCATCAATGGTGTACTGCTCTACAGAATGATCCGAATAGATTGTTGGTTTCTGATAAAAATAAAGGGAGGAGGTCCATCTCAGAGAAATTCGCAGTGCAAAGCACTTCCTTAGAAAGGGAAACTTCTGATGGCATAGAGTGGGAGTTCTGCGTGGGAGAGAAAGAAAACGTGAACACTATAGATAGAGGAATTTCAAACTTTCTTAACAACGGAGGAACACCAGAATTCTCTTCTCAAGCTTGGAAAAAGGATCATGCGGATGAGACGGAGAGATATAAAATGATCAAGAATCTTTGTGATCGTATCATTTCTGTTTCAAGAATTACAGCCTCTCAAGGCTTTTCTGGTCCAACCAAGAACCGTAGCCAACAGAAATTTTCTGCCAATGATCCTAACAAAGTGATGGTGAGGGCTTTGCCATCTTGCAGGGAGAAACTTGAAGGAATACCAGAGATTATTGCACTATCTTGCAGGGAGCTACTCGAATGAATGCCAGAATGCCAATTTCAAAAATCCATCATAAACGGCATGCTTCTACATCCTGATGCTTTTTTTTACATAACTAGATGGACATAATTATGTTGTTCTTGTCTGAATGAATAGCTAAATATCTGATAATTCAGGAATGTCAACAGAATTTTGAGTTTTGGCTGTTGGATGAGACAAACAGTTCAAAATTTTGCTAATGTTCTCTAATGAATGAATAAATGTTTGCTCTATTCAATACTATAGATGACTTTTCAGATTCTTCATTTCTGTACCTCTAATGACTCCCCTAGTATCAATCCTTTGTGTATTCTTATGTTACGTGCTTCACTGTTCCCACTTTTGGTATGCTTAGCCTACTACATTTCCAGTTGATTCCAGGTAACAGTGAAAGCGAACTGCATGTTGAGTAGTACTCAAGTGGAATTCCACAGATGAAGCATGAAGTTACCAATCTGTGCTTGGTGGAAGAATGTCAAATTCTTATTGAGAAATTTCCTTTAAGTGATATCCTTTTGGAATATCATTTATGTGGATTCAAGCTTTACAAAAGTCTATATGTAGATGTAATCTATCATTGGAGAGAGAGAGAGAGAGAGAAAGATTTTAAATGATCTTTTCTGAACACTCCATTAACAGGTTAAGGGAATGTCTTCCATGTGCTTAAGCTGGTTTAATAAACATTTGAACAGTTAAGTACTTTGAGTTCCCTTCATGTTCCTTTATTTTATATTGAAGAAACATCAACAACTTCAAGAGAGAAAGAAAAACAAACAAATATACAACATTAGTAGCAAGATCATTCAAGTTTGTTTACTCTGGGACGGATGCGAGCACACAATGGATTCTTCATCATAACGGTGAATTCCAGCTTCTCAGATAGATCAACATTGTTTCCATCCACAGCCTTCCACTCAAAATTCCAGATCAAATTAGCCACAATGTACTCTAAATGGAGCATAGCCAAGCCATAGCCTGGACATACTCTTCTCCCTGCACCAAAAGGCATCATCTTGATCTCTCTAACCCCTGTTATATCAAACACTTGTGTATCATCACCGCCCACTGATAAGAACCTGTCTGGATTGAAATCCAAGGGATTCTCCCACACTTGTGGATCCAAACCCATATCTGCAACCATGAAATTGACGGCTACATCCTTAGGGATGACATAACCGTTGAGTTCCACTTCCTCCGTCACCGTGTGTGGCTGCAGGATGTGACCTGGTGGATGCCGCCTTAGACCTTCCAAGATCACTGCTTTTAGGTAAGGCATTTTCTCTAGATCTTCCTCTTTCAATCCATCCGGCTTTGAATTCTCTCTGCTCACTACCTCAGATGTCTCTTGGTATAGTTTTTCCTGAATAGAAGGGTATTTAACCAAGTTAGACATAATCCATTGCAACGAGGTGGCGGTAGTATCAGTGCCAGCGGTGAGGAACTCACTGTAGAGGCTAACAATCTCTCCCCGATTAAACTTCCTTTTTTTCTCAGGGAATTCCAAATTCAGCAATGTATCCGCATAAGCCACCACATCTTCCTCAGTTTTTGCTTTCATTCGAGCCTCGATCAGTGGCATAAAGACACTCTTGATCTTGTATCAGTTGGATGAGCTCCTTCCATTGCTTCCTGTATATGATCTTTTGAAGTGATCTTGGAAAGAAGCTGAGATTGATGAATCGACCCGCACTTTGCATCCATCTTCGTTGTACATCGTGGATCCGTTTGACTTGAGCCTCGTCAATGTTTTCCCCGAAGCACATCAAGACAAGAAGATAGAACATAGCATAACGAAAATGATCAATCAACCTGATCCCTTCCGTTGCTGCAGAATCAGAACGAAGCTGTTGAATAAGGATAGTGAGTACCCGTGATCGGACCTTAGAGTAGACCTTGGTGCGAGAAGGGTGGAGGATTTCAGATACCATGTTTCGACGGAGGAGGCGCCATGAGGGGCCATAGGGAGAGGAAGAGATGTTAATTCGGCAACTTCGAAGGCTTACACTGGTCTGAGCTGCCTTTGGGCGGTCAGAGAAAACAGCACCTTGTTGAACTAAAGCTTGATAGGCTAATGAGTGGCTAGCAACAAATATTGGAGGACGACGAAATCCAATTCCAATTCTTAAGTTGAAAATAGGACCATATTTAGTCTTGAGGTCCCTGAGAATGAGTTCTATATCAGCATTAGCGCGTAGTAAGCCGGTAATCACAGAAAAAACAAAGGGTCCTGGGGGGAATTTGTTCTGTTTATTGGATTTGAAAGTGATACAGAAAGTGATGATGAGGCTGAGGATGAGGATGATGAGCCATGACTCCATTATTTTCCAACTCTCTATGATGTGCACCACTTAATTTCTCCACCAAATTGTTGTACAAGTGCATTATTAGTGGAAAATAAGATTCTATTACTTGGGGAGAGTAATGATTTTGCTCGTGTTTCACGCACAAAACTTAAGAGACAATAATAGCTCCATTTACAATTTTTTATGTTTAGGAAAGCCACACTTGAACTGTCGTTGCAGAAAAAGAAGAATAAAAAACTGATAAATCGTATATATTAGTATCTTTATCTTATCTTATAATACTCATCCGGCTCCTCTCCATTTTCTCCAAGTTTCTGCTTTGATTGGTGATTACAGTGCATATATTAAATTTAATGGCTAAAAATTTGATTGATCAAAGTAAATTTCTAATCATGATTTAGATAATAAATCTATTAGTATATTAATTTGATTTCAAAAATTGTTATAATCCCACAATCTTAATAAATAATATATTAACTTGTCCACAAATATAGTAAAAATAATCTTCCTACGACAACAAACACATCAGCTTAATAATATATTATTTTGTGCAATAATTTCTTCTCTTTTCTTCATTTTTACTTTATTGTGTACTTTGATAGTTAAGAGTTCCACCGACGGATATCCCTATTTGTTTGTGCTGTTTTCCTGTCAATTTGAAATTACTGGTCTTACTGGTCTGTTTGATGGTTAGATACATTTATTTAGGATACTAATGCATATTCAAATCTTTCATTCTTTGATTATTTTAGCATGAAGTTTTACTTTAACACTTGAATTTAGAATTTAACATACATCAACTGCTTGTGCATTAGAGATGCAACCCATATCTAAACATCAACAACTTGAAGAGAAAGAAAAACAAACAACATTAGCAGGTTGCTCATTCAAGTTTGTTTACTCTAGGACGGATGTGAGCACGCAATGGGTTCTTCATCGTGACGATGAATTCGAGCTTCTCAGATAGATCAACATTGTTTCCATCCACAGGCTTCCATTCAAAATGCCAGACCAAATTAGCCACAAAGTACTCTAAATGGAGCAGAGCCAAGAGATAGCCTGGACATGCTCTTCTTCCTGCACCAAAAGGCATCATCTTAATCTCTTTATTCCCTATTATATCAAACGCTTCTGTATCATCACTTCATAAGAACCTATCTGGATTGAAATCCAAGGGATTCTCCCACACTTGTGGATCCAATCCCATATCCGCAACCATGAAATTGATTGGTGCATCCTTAGGGATGACATAACCGTTGAGTTCCACTTCTTCAGTCACCGTGTGTGGCTGCAGGAAGTGACCTGGTGGATGCCGCCTTAGACCTTCCAAGATTACTGCCTTTAGGTAAGGCATTTTCTCTAGATCTTCCTCTTTCACTATCTCCTCCTTCTCTGTCGCTCCATCCGTCTTCGAATTCCCTCTTCTCATTACCTCACATATCTCTTGGTATAGTTTTTCCTGAATACAAGGGTATTTAACCAAGTTAGCCATAATCCATTGCAATGAGGAAGACGAAGTGTCGGTGCCACCGGTAAGGAACTCACTGCAGAGGCTAACAATCTCTCCCTGATTAAACTTCCTTTTTTCCTCAGGGAATTCCAAATCCAGCAATGTATCCACATAAGCCACCACATCTTCATCGGCTTTTGGTTTCATTCGAGCCTCGATCAGAGGTATAAATACACTCTCTTGCTCCTGCATCAATTGGATTAGCTCCTTCCATTGATTCCTGAAAATGATCTTTTGAATAAATCTTGGGAAGAAGCTGAGATTAACAAATCGACCCATGGTTTGAATCCATCTTTGTTGTACATCTTTTATCTGTTCGACTTGATGCTGATCTATCTTGTCCCCGAAGCACATCAGGACAAGAAGACAGAACACGGAATAACGAAAATGCTCAATTAGTGTGATCACTTGTGTGGCTTCAGAATCAGAACGGAGCTGTTGAATAAGGGTAGAGAGTACCCGAGATCGGACATTAGAGTAGGACTTAGTGCGAGAAGGGTGGAGGATAACTGATACAATGTTTCGACGAAGGAGGCGCCATGTTGGGCCATAGGGGAGGGTGGTTAGGATAATTCGGTTACTGTGAATGGATACACTGGTCTGAGCAGCCTTCGGCCTGTCAGAGAAAACAACACCTTGCTGAACTAAAGCTTGATAGGCTACTGAGTGGCTAGCAACAAATATGGAAGGACGACGAAACGCAATTCCAATTCCAATTCTCAAATTGAAAATAGGACCATATTTAGTCTTGAGGTCCCTCGCGATGAGTTCTATATCCGCATTAGCGCGTAGTAAGCTGGTAATCACAGAAAAAGCAGAGGGTCCTGGTGGAAATTTCTTCTGTTTATTGGATTTGAGGAAGAAAGAGATGAAGAAAGTGAGGATGACGATGATAATGAAGATAAACCATGACTCCATTATTATTTCCAATTCTTCTCAACCAAACTGTTATACAATGTTGAAAAAAAAATCTATTACTTGTGGAGCGTAGCGATTTTCAAGCTCAATAATTAGAGACAATCAGTGGTGTAAGTGTCCAGAAATTGCACAACTAACTCGTGTTTGAAACACATTAAAAAGGTCTAAAATTACTGGGCCACAATAACCTATTATGTTAAAGGTGTCCAAAATATGTTATTTAATCCCTTCATGTATTATTTTACTTGTATATACCATATTTTTTTCCGACGAAGGGTATCCAATTGGACACCTTGACCACCATGTGCCTACGCCCCGAGAGACAATAACAACTCCATTTGTACATTTTTTTATGTTATACATTTCTTTTTTCGACAGTCAAGCAGTTTAAGTTTGATCGATAATTTACTCATGAAATCTTCAATTTTTTTAAAACAAAATTTATATAGGTGTAAACTACGTAAAAAGTATATAAATCATAATAATTGATAATTTAAAATATTTAAAAGATATATAAAAATTTATGATTAAAGATAAACTTATTTGAATCTTGAAATTCGAAATATGTCATATAAATTGAGACAAAAGGGAGAATTACAGGCGGATGAACTACAAAGATATAGTCGATGGATTTGTGAAAATCAATATATGTTTTTTCCTATTAAACTTTTCATTACAATATCAAATCATCAAAAAAGATAACTACACATAAGTCTTTTTAAGATGTAAATTTCATAATTTTAAAGATAAATCATATTAATTATCATATATATCTATTACTTATATATAAGTGGCAATATCTACTACTTAGCACATGACAAGTGTTGGATGATATGTGCTTAGATAGTGTTGTACATTCTTCTTTTATGGTTGTACCTTTAAAATTTATATTATTGGACAATTTAACACCATTAATTACTACTTTATTAGCCGAAAAGTTAGACCTCATTTGGGCCCATTTATTATTTATATTATATGTTTTCAATTTTCAGTATAACCATTAATTATCATATATATCTACTACTTATTATATAAGTGGCAATATCTACTACTTAGCACATGACAAGTGTTGGATGATATGAGCTTAGATAGTGTTGTACATTCTTCTTTTATGGTTGTACCTTTAAAATTCATATTATTGGACAATTTAACACCATTAATTACTACTTTATTAGCCGAAAAGTTAGACCTCATTTGGGCCCATTTATTATTTATATTATATGTTTTCAATTTTATATGTTGTCTATTTAATTCTTTTTTTCAACCTTTTATTTTAAACTTCTTCAAATTTAATTACCTATTTATTATTCTCTCTATGCACTTTTAATTGTTATGATTTCTTTTTTAGAGTCAAACTATAAGAATTTTAACTAATATTTTACAATGTGTTTTTTCATCATATTTATATGCAAAAAATTACAATTTATAGTACTTTTTGTATAGATTTTGCATATTTAAATTTTTTGTTTAAAATATCCAATTAATACAATCTGATTTAACTTTGAAAATTAGTCAAATGGACTCTCAAAAAGCGCAACATGACAAATACAAGTGGACGGAGAGAGTATATTTTAGCTACAAAATATATTAGAGGTACAACTTTTTAAAAAAATTAAATTTTTATTGCGTTGACTCTTGAAATCTTATCATTGTCATATGAATTTGAACAAATTATATATTATTAAGAGTTACATAAAAGATGCTATAAATCACAATAATTAGCAATTAAAAATATTTTTAAATCATATAAGAAATTTGGTTGACTAATTGGAATAGAAGAAGTAACATGTATTGTTTGAAAATAACGTCAAAATTTCTAGAATTCACAATAAATTAACAACTGAAAATATTTATGATTATTCACATGAATTGAAACATGAGTAACCTATATTATTCAAAACTAACGCAAAAATACTATAAATCACAACAATTTAATAACTTCAAATATATTTTTAAGAAAACATATAAAAAATCGACTGATCTTCAAATTCTATTTATATCACATAAATTGAAACCAAAAAGATTAATATTTATTGGGCCCGTGCTGGCACGGGCACCAAATATCTAGTATATATATAAAAGAGAACCTTAGTCCCGCCTTCGTGGCGCCACCACAAACAAGAATTTCCTTTTAATTTATTTATTTACAAAGTTAACCTTTCGTTTCATGAAAACTTGTGACTTTTATGAAAAGTTGCGACTTTACTGAAGAGTTGCGACTTTTATGAAAAGTTATGACTTTTATAAAAGGTTTTGACCTTTCCAAAGGGTTGCAACTTTTCCAAATAGTTGTAACTTTTCTGATAACGCACAATAAACATTTGGTCACACTACCCTTTGTTGTCTATAAATTGAGGGATTTCCTCTCATTTTAACACAACGAAAATTCTAAGCTTCCTCCTCTTTTTTTTTTCTTCTTCTTCTTCACAATTAAATATTTGTATACTTTGCTCATGTTGAGTGACTCACTGACACTATTTCTTATGTTACAGATCCTGGTATGTATTTTTACAATCATTAATTTATAATTTATGCTTATGTTATTAAGGCTAAATGATAAGATGCAATAATTTTCATTTTCTTTACATTATTAATGTTTGTTACTACGTAATCTTGTATGCAAGATAAAATAGTGTTTTAGTTTTAATGTCTAATAGGTTTCAAGTATTATTTTATAAATTTCGTGATATTAAATTCCCGCGCGAAGCGCGGGTAATTTTACTAGTTTATTATAATAGATAAAGATTATCCGAGAGTAAAATAATTTCATATGCTGACCGTATGTTTAGTTTAAAATATTTTTCTAGTTAAAAGGGTCCATCAACCATGAATGGTTATTTCAAGTGATTCAAATAACGATTTCCATTATTTACCATATGCTGGTATTCTTACAAGTATTTGCAAACAACTTATGTATTTCAACTTCAAGAGAATTTTGAAATAATAGTTCAAAATTGCATTTTATCAACAGTTCTCTTTCCAAACTTTAGCTTTTTAAAGTACATATAACATTTGCGTAAACGCCAAACTGACCAAAGTACAAAGGACAGCGCATGAAAATACAGCCAAGTCGGAAGAAAAAAAGACAATCTAATCTCATATTTTTCTGGAAAGGGAAAAATGACCAATATACCTTCGAACTATTATAAATGATATGCAAATATCATTCGTCATATTTTTGGTTATTAGTGCCTCTGCCGTCCAAAAATTAGAGCACATTTGCCCCTCACTCTAACGGAAGAATAATTAGTGACACGTGGCGCAATCCTACGACTCAATCCGATTTGACCAATTAATTAACCCAAAATTCAAATATCCGCCCAATGACCTGTTTAACCCGATTTGGATGTATCATGTGGGTTAAACCTGTCATTGGGCCATTAGAGTGAGGGCAAATGTGCTCTGATTTTTGGACGACAGGGGCACTAATGAACGAAAAATAAGACGGATGATATTTGCATATCATTTACGATAATTCGGGGTATATTTGTCATTTTTCCATTCTAGGCTTGTAAACATCCAAATTTCTATATATAATATTTTTTTGTTTAAAAAAGAATAACTATTCCTCGGTAAGCGGACCGTGGGAGCATGGGGCGATATCTGCTTTTGACTGATATTTTAAATCTAATTTAACAAAAATGATCTCTTTTCACTTTAATTTTGGATTGTCACGTGGCATGTTTAAGATCATGTGATAATGTGTAACATGGGACCTACACATGCAACTTCCTATAACCTAACAGCGACACGTGCCCATTGGCATGTGAATTCCCCGTGCGACCCTCTCAAAACAGAGCATGTAGTACAAATTAACGTTGAAGGAAGGCACCGTTTGCTTCCTTTTTCATTGATTCTCTTCTTTTTCTTCAGAGATTCCAACACCCTTTTTTAATTATTAGTACAAAGAGAGGGAGAAGAAGAAGAAAGGCGGCGTCTTGAAATTTTCAGTTTTTTTTTTTTTTTTGTTAATTGTATTGAGTTTACTATGGAGAATGGGCATGTATCGTCTTCTTCAAGAAATGAGAGAACACCCAAAAATAATAATACGGAACTTTCAATAGCGACTGCGTCTTCAATGTTTCCTGGTTTCAGGTTTTCTCCAACTGACGAAGAACTCATATCGTATTACTTGAAGAAGAAACTTGAGGGCTCTGATAAGTGTGTTGAAGTTATTTCTGAGGTTGAAATTTGGAAACATGAACCTTGGGATTTACCAGGTACCTTTTCTCTTCTTCTTTTCTTTTTTTCATATTAACATGATTTGTGTGTGCTATATATGTATGTATATATTATTATGATGGTGGTGGAGGAGCCTTGATGAACAGAGTTACCTCGTACTTGTGTTGGGTTAGGTCAAGGTATATATGTGCAAGTAGTTTAGAACACCACCATGATGGTGGTCGGAGTTATTCGGTACTTGTGCTAGAGTTGGGTCAAGTTGAGATAGAGGGAAGTTGGTTTGAACATTGTCATTCAAATTATTTGTCCAAGTGAACCCATGGTACCTCCGTAAAATGTGATCTAATATTAACTGTTGACACCCATGCTATCAAAAGGTTAGATGGTGCAATTTGTTGAATGCTTAGTTAATTACAATATTGATAGGGATATTGGTATCCATGCTACCAAATGGTGGTGTATCTATGTATGTACATACGTGTATGTGTATATGTATTAGTATATATTGTGATGGTTGTAGCCCAATTCGAAACATATGATATCGAGTAAAAAGCTATGAGTGCATCATAAACTTGTTAATCTGGTAGTTATACGTTTTTCGAGATTTTGTTCAAGAAGTTTGAAGTTTAAAGTAATTTCACAAATATTGGATTCTCTCTTAATTCTGATGTTACATTTGTTTTGTTTCTCTTTCATTGGACCGCATTTCTTTTTCTTGTAATGTGATTGTTTTCACAGTATATTCATTCTAGATTCTTTTCCCCCCTTTTTTTTGTACCTTAAAACAGAGAAAGTGATGGTCAAATATTCCTTTTTTTTAATCTTTCTAAAAGGTAATGAATTCCTGATGAAACAAATAGGAAAGTATGCCCACACAAAGAAGAAAAGAAAGGAATAACCTCCTCTTTGATAGTCGATTAATAAGATTCTTCCATGTATCGACTTCATCGAATCTTAGGTTGATTGTTATTAATTTCAAAGTGAAGAATCTCCTTGTTTTGACAAAAAAAGCAATAAGAGTGCTTCTAAATGAAGTCATGTTATAAGGGTTAGAAATCTAAACTAAATCAATTTCTTGCTTGAACATATTGCTAGTCTTTCCCATTGTATCTCTTATATAGTAGACATTGTGAACCTTTCAGCTGCCATGGTTTCAATATTGAAACATCCTCTTTCTACTGAATACAGTTGAAGGAAAAATTTAAATTGGTTATATGCCGTGATGTATCGATAGTTAGGATATGCAAAGCAAAGCATCTTAGTATGGTCATCACCATATGCTGTAAAATATAAGATTTTTACAGTTAAATAATTTTTTTATAAGGTGCACTGCTTGGAAATTATGAGAAGCATCACATTACGTTACCACCTTTAGCCCTATTCATTTGACTGTTTTTATTAGTTACTATGTGAGTAGTAACTCTTACCTACATACTTGTTCTATTAATTGATCAATCCTTCTTCACATGTAACAGCTAAATCCGTCATTCAATCAGATAATGAATGGTTCTTCTTTTCTCCTCGTGGAAGGAAGTACCCAAATGGATCGCAAAGTAAAAGGGCAACTGAATCTGGTTACTGGAAGGCCACAGGAAAAGAACGTAATGTGAAGTCTAGTTCGAATATCATTGGCACAAAGAGAACGCTGGTGTTCCACACTGGTCGGGCACCTAAAGGACAGAGGACACAATGGATAATGCATGAATATTGCATGATTGGGAACACTAATTATCAGGTAATTATGAGCTCTGATCCAACCCATAGGGACTGATCCTCCTCATGTGATGAACTCCCTATCTTGTCAGCTGCAACATCAAATTCAACTCCTACTGTTAGTTGTTTGTTCCTTGTGTAAATATGCTGTTCTTATGAACTCTTATATACATATCATCCTAAAGTTTTAATTTTAGCATTGGTAGTTTCTTTTGCTATGTGATGCTGAATGGTATGCTCAATTTTGGTTGAAAGAGAGAATAAAAAGAAGGAACAGTTTGGTTGATGTAACAGTAACTCATTAAAGCTCTGCAGCCTGCTCTAATGGTCTTACCAGCTATGCCAAGTGAAAAGTAACTCGAAAAAACAAATAGTTTTATTGGTGGTAGGCCATAACATAGCCATAGATACTATAATGTCTCATATGAGGGAAGAAGCATGATGAGTTAACGTGTTGTCACATCCATTTGCTTACTGTTTAGACAGAAATCAACAAAAAAAAAATATGTCGCACCTGGAATGTTCAACCGTATTGCGCGATGTTGTTTGAGTGGTGATATTATTCAAGATAGAAGATTCACTTGGAGCTGCTTCTTTTAATTCGTTAACTGTAAAATCTGGTGGGGATGTCTACACCAAAATTTTATTTCTTGATCAATCTAATTCATCCTCTTGCAGGCTTGTCGTGATCTGAGATAAATATTAATCGCCTTCCACAACTTTGGAGATTTTTATTGCGCCTATTGTATTTCAGGCAGTTTTTTCTCAATGAGATAGTTACTTTGCTGCAATATGCCACTTGCTGAGAAAATGTCAATCATATACATCAAGGAAGTGCTTTGATTGTTTGGTCTGCTGTGTTATACAGGATTCTATGGTTGTCTGCCGCCTCCGGAAGAATAGCGAGTTTCATTTGAATGACACCACAAGAAATCAGAGGAATCAACTGGTTGCTACTGAAAGTGCAACTGCTCTGTCTGGAGCAGGACAATTGGGCAGCTTGGAATTGGTCAATGTCGGGGAATGCTGTTCGAAGGAAGGTAGTAGCAGTTTTCGTTCCCACTCAGTTGAGCAGATTGACTCTGGATCAGAATCTGATAGGCCAACTAAAGAGTTCTCTCAGCACGATTCCTCTGGCCACTTCAAGGTTTTGGTTTTACCGCCATTTTCGGTTGATCATTTGTAAATGTGTCAAGCATACTTCTATGTGGTCTTGATCCTTTCCATATTAAGCGTAACATAACTTGGTCCGTCTTTTGGTCTGCTGTATGGGTTCCAGGATTGTGATGTTGAAGAGGACTGGTTTGCTGATATAATGAAGGATGATATCATTAAGCTAGATGATTCTTCACTTAATCCCAGACCTATTTCCATGATCCCGGATAGGCCTGAATCCTCTGAAATATCAAATCACGAAGCTCAAGCTGCGATGTCCTCTGTGGTTCCTTTCCAGGGCACTGCAAATCGAAGACTCAGACTAGTAAGAGAAATTGTAATGAAGTGCCGAGTAAAGGGATCCAAACCGTACAAAGCTATGAAGAAGAATAAAGTCGGAGTGGGGACGACTAGTTCAGCAAGATGGTTGAGAAACATGTTTTCAGTTAAATGGATGAGGCAATATGTGATACCTATATTTGTTGGTACCTTGATATTTCTGGTCATGCTTCTTAGTTTGTTGGGAGTCTCGCAGCAAGTAAAACAGCGTAGGCATCTTCTCGTTTTGGCGAGCAACTGAAGTTCATACCATACTCATACTGGTATGTTGTCTAAGTAATAAAGTATTTGGAGTGGAAATTGAAGAATGATTGGTTATGCGAAAAATGAAACAAGTACCAAATTGTGTAGAACAGAAGTACAAGTAAAGGTTGTGGTGGTGCTTGTAACAATATATAACCATATACTATATATTTATATTGTGATCTATTTAGATGCATAAATTGTTGCCTGTATTCTGTTGAATTGCTGGGAATTCTGTTTATTATGCCTTTCATTATCGGTTATAATCAACGTATAGTGAATAAATCAATCTCCTTTGTGGTCAATATGATATTCAATCTCCTTCCTGATCGATTATCTATCAGTATAGTAGTCATAACATCAACCTCTGGGCTACGGTGATTTATAATTTCAAACTTATCACACATTTAAATAACCTAAAGACTTATATGGAGAACTCATTAATATAGTACTGCAATTTTTGAAAGTTAAAAGAACAGTTCATGTTAAATCGAATAATTGAAAATTCTAATATATGAAAAATTTATGAGTTATTTAAATTTGGAAATCCAAAAGCTGCAATGAGGAGTATCAAATCTTTTCGAATCTCGTGGACAGAAAATCAAAATATTCATTGAGCATTAAACTTATACAATTGTACAGCTAATCTGTCACCGGCGGCGCTACTGTGTCTAGTTACCCATTTCATGTATAGTCTTTTCCCTTTTCCATTCTTCAGCTCTTTCTCACTTGCCATTTTCGTGAAATCTGTGGCATCATCTGCTCACGCCATAAAGGAGAGAGGGAAAATCGGGTCGACCCATCTCCCCTCTATAAACCCCAGCCAGAAAAAACAGAGGGTGGCGTTTCTTTCTGAATTCTGTGTGTGTCTTAAAGGTCTAAAACATTGAAATGGAGCGAAATTATATTGGTAATGGTTTTCCTGCGTTCATTAAGGTTTATAGCCCTGAAACGTGCTATCTGAAGCTGGTAATCTCTTCTTTTTCCTAAATGGCATTTAACTTGGTCTCCACCATATATGCCCTTTTAACTTTGTGTTTTAAATTTGTATTATGCCACATTGTCTATTTTTGGTTATACGCTGATTCTGTCTTATCCTAGTGTTTATGTTGCATATTCTTTCACTGGGAATTAAACCAAGTATGTTCCTTTTTCTTTCTCTTTTTTCCTAGAAAATTCCGTCGCGCTTTCTTGAAAATTTCAACGGGGATATTCCAGTGATCTCTCTACTTGAAGTTGAAGGTTCAGCGAGGAGATCTTGGAGGGTTGTTATAGAAAGGATTGAAGAGGACTTCTATTTCAAGGGTGGTTGGCCAAAATTTGTACAGGATAATAACTTGGACAATGAAGATTTTCTTAACTTTTTTTATGCTGGAAATTCTACTTTTTTTGTAAAAGTATATGGAAAGAATGGCCACTTGAAGCAGGAATTAAATGCTATCGAGGAGCTTGAATTGCATCCATTGGATGAAGTGAATCCTCATGGTAAGTTCCTTTGAACATCTTCAGCGTTGGTACAATACATCCGTCTTGATGCATAATTTAAAGTTTAAATCCAAAATAGTAACTCTAAAAAAGAAACATGTGCAGAGATACAAGTGGCATCTCCCTTAGCTGATGAAGAACTTGATGGATCAGAAAATTCTGTAGTCTCAGTCACGTTATTTGAAATCGTTATGAAGAAATCTAATTTTTCGAAGATGTTGTTGGTAAGTTTATTTATTGCAATTTGCATCTATGCATAAATTCGTGCTGTAGTGCATCGCCTTGGATTTTAAATTTTAGGGAGTGTTATATGGGAGAATTTTTTAAAGATGCTAATGTGTTTCGTTCCTTAATAATATTTGACAGCAGAAATATATTTTTCCTTCAGAAATTGAAAAAAATTCACTCATACTTCTGATGTGTATATGAGTTGCAAAAGATATTAACTCATCATCTAGTTTTCACTTCAGTTTCTTTACACTAACATCAACTAAATGAACCATATTGGTTAAACAGTATTCTTTGAAGTACTTGAATATACTGTGAATAATGATGTAAAGTTGTCTACTACTTGTCTGTCGTCTTTTTAATTCATACCATTTGATACTTTGATCACTTGGTTGTTGAATGTGTAATCTGAGCGTTTTTTAATATGCAGAATTTACCCTCTACATTTGGCAAAAAATATATGAAGAGGGGGCAAGTATTTGAGAAAATGGCTACTCTTCAGACTGATGGCAAAAGTTGGCCAGTTGTTGCTCGTAGTTCTGATAGACTCAAATTTCGAAAAGGGTGGCGCCAGTTTCTACAAGAAAATGATTTGCATGTAGGAGATGTTTTGCGTTTTAAGCTGATTGATGAGGAGAATTTTATACTGAAAGTTCTCATTAGGCGCAACCCAAGTCACGTATCTTAGAAATTGAGGCCATTACCTTCGATTGTTAAGCTTACTAGTGGAATTTTGTATTCATATTGGAATTGAAGGTTAATGTATCAAGAAGTTTAAATCAATGGATTTACATTATTTTGTCATATGGTAAATGCTTTAACATAGTTTAACCACATGCTGGAGTTCCCTAGCCAGCACTGTAAAACTGCAAATCAACTCATTTCAATTTGAAACAAGTACTCAAGATCCAAATAGTCTTATATGATCAGGTGTCTATGTTATTTTATCAAAAATATCTGTTTAAAGTTCGTACTGGAAGTTAGTATTGAATGACATTCCATGTGAATAGTAATGCTGGTGAAAGCATTGAAAATAAATGAGCAGTGTAACCTCAGAGATAATCTTGATTTCTCTATTTTGAACAAATGAAACTCTTTTTTCATGATCAACTATCTAGTTTATACTGACAATTCATGCAACATGTTCTACATTTTATTAAGTACTAACAATAAATTTGTAGAGAAGTTCGAGCAATCAAATTGTCACCTTAGAACCTTCATCTTGCATCTCAATTCACACCTCCTTCTGCGGATGTCCTGTATTCCCAGGAATGATTTAAAGTTCCATTGAGTGAGAAAGATGACACCAAGAAGAGTAACCTTACATAACAACTTTCAAGGTGAAGGAGATGACATATCTTGACTTGATGATATTGTCTGATTTTCACACGGTAGAGGAGAAGGTAGTGGAGGCACTACAAATGAAGGTGATGGCAAGTCTGGTGGCTGAGGTGAAGAAGGCGATGGTGATGGTGATATGCTTGGTGGAGAAGGTGATGCTGATGGTGCAGGTAGTGGTTGTGGGGATGATGGTGGCTCGGTAGATGGTGATGGCAGTGGTGATGGTGGAGGCAAACAAATACAACAGTTGTTTTGTGGAGGGGTGGTTGGTGGTGGAGGTAATGCGCATTTGAAAGTGGTACAATCAACTTCATTAGACAAAAATCTTTGGCAATCTATTGCAGATCTCTGCATTGGCCTACCTCTAAGACAATTCTGTTGATCAGCAAATGCATTCAAGTTTAGACAAGCTGGACTCTCTTCTGAAAAGTAGTTGTGCTCATAGACAAAATTTTCCAAATTTGGAAGTGTACATATGTTGCTAGAAATCATTCCAGAAAACATATTATGACCCAAATTCAACTGCTCCAAGCTCATCATCCCTCCAATACTATCAGGTAAAGTGCCCATCATTTCATTATAACTTATATCAAACACAGTCACATTCTTCAGCATCCCAATCTCATCCGGCAAACATGAATGGAACTTGTTATTTAAGAGAAGCAACTCGTTCAATCTAACCATTTTGCCTATACTAACAGGTACACATCCAACAAAGTTGTTGTTAGCCAAAACCATAACAGAAACCGACGAATTCCCAAAGTTATCAGGCAACTCAAAAGAAAATCTGTTGTTGTTAATGAACAGAGCATCTAAATCTCTTTCAAAAAGTTGCTTTGGCAATGCACCTTCAAACTCATTGAACCTCAAATCAAGAAACTTCAAGTTAGGCATTTGAACAACCACATCAGGGAACTTTCCAACGAATCGATTATTACTAAGATCTAACTCAAAAAGAAGCTTCAAATTCAAGAAACTCTCAGGTATTGTACCACAAAACCTATTAGAATTTATATGAATCAATGCAATGTCAAATAGTAAACCTAGTTCATGTGGAAGTTTACCAGCTATATCGCCATGATTGATATCAATACCAGAAACTGTAAGTTCAGATGGCTGATCAAGTGAAGGTGAACAAAAAACTCCAGTGTAGTTACACACATTAGATCCTACCCAATTCTGTGTTATATTATGAGGATCAGAGAGAATTACTTCTTTCCAAGCTTGTAACGCGATGTAAGCATTCTTTAACCTAAAATTCTCAATAGAAAGTGATGGATTGATGGCAAGAACATCACCATTGTAGGACAACAACTTTCTACTGTTACTTGTTTCAATTGCGATCCCACCGAAAGGATGGTCAATATAATTAGATATTTGATTTGTGGTAGATGCAGCATTGAAGAGAATAAGGAAGATAATAGGATAAAATAATGTGTTTAAGCAAGAACTATCAACTGAAAAATGGTGCATGTTTTTCCCTAATGATGCTATCTATTTTTTTTTCCTCCCCTTTGTTGGGAAGTTTTGGGTAGCAAAAATTTCTATATTGAGCTTTGTTTTCAGTAGTAAAGTAAAGAAATGAAGTAGGGTTTTGTTGTTTTGTCTATGAGACAAGTAAGTATTTGGATATTTAACTCCAAAACAAGAAAAAGTCTTTGATTAGTTAATTAGATGAGCTTTTTCAGCTTCTTCTTAGTAATCGGAGTTCAGGTAAAAGATTTGGTATATAATTTAAACTATGAGAGGTGGAGATGACAAAATTATAAAATGTCAGTGAAATTTGTTTTTATTGGGTTTTAACTAGGTAAATTATTTTTCTCATTTAGAAGGAAAATGAATATTATTCAAACATGGAAAAATTGAATATTTTCCTTAGTTTTGAACACACCCTTAGAATACGATCAATACATTATTAAAGTAGCAGACATACTCATCACTCATCATAACTTAATTCAATTTATGTAGTACATTATATTAAAGTTAATGTATTTGTTTATTTAATATAAATGAAATTATAATCGTTGGTTGACAATTAGCTGACACTTTAACTAGGATTGCTACTACCTTTAATTTAGGTATTGGAATATATATTATACAAAGAACATAGTGCACAAAATTTTATTTTAACTCGTATATGTACTATATCAAAAAATAAGAAAATAACTGAAATACTGAAATGATAATGGAGAAAAAAAGATTAGAATGCAGTATAAACGGGGGAGTTTTATTAATTGTTATTAAAAAAAAATTGTGTTGCCAAATCACACAGAAAAAATAACAAAATAAAGAAAAAGTCTTTACTCGTTTTAGATCAGTTTTTTCAGCGTCATGACCAAATGAGTTAGAAACTATCAGCAAGCCTTGCGGAAATTAGCAATAAATTTACTACGACTATATATCATTTATACTCTCCGTTATATTTTTGGTCCATCATTATCCCGACTTTATATAAACCAAGAATATAGCCAATGGTATAAATGAGCCATTTCAGTTTTCACATGTATAATTTTCTTGCGGTTTCTTTAAATCAACCTCCTAATCAAATACATCCTATAGAAGAAACCTAGAAAAAGTTGAAATTAAACCGATAAAAGGAAAATAATTATCTACATAAGTCTATGGTATTTGATTGACTCTAGAAATTCCATCTACACCAAATAAATTGAAATAAAGAAAGTAACATATATTGGGCTCGTGCTGGCACTGGCTCTGAATCTAGTATATAATAAAACTTATATATGTAATATGAAGTTTCAATGTATATTTTGCATATTATTATGCACAACAAAAAGCATATAATGTTGCTACAATTTCTACAAGTATGTATATCATAACAAAAAAATATTGAAAATAGATCTATTGACCAGGATATCTTGTCAAAAAATAAATTTGTACACATGGAGAGTTGCTCCAAACATTATTATGTGCTCTTAATATTTCCAGTGCTTTTTTCCTTAAACTTGCTTCACAATTTGCTTGAATCACCATGCATAACTTTGTCACTCCCCCAACTCTTAACATTTCCATCAACACTTCTTTTGTAGCTGAAAACTTAGCAATTAATCCAAGAATTTGAATTGCAGTTTCATCTGTTGCTGGAGAAATCCTAAGTATCTTTTTAGAAACAATTGCAATTCCAGCTGCATGTTTTAGTAATTCTGCTCTCCCATCAGCTAAACTACACAAATGTGACAAAAGTGAAAAAACTAATTCACTTACCCTCTTCTCATTGTTGCTTAATTCGAGCTCAATTAGCTCGAAAACAGCCCCTAATTCGATCATTTTCAGCCTGTTTCGTCCCCTTGGACAAGTATCTATTAGCACATGTAGCGCTGCTTTTGTTGCTTGTTGAGACACATATTTTACATTGTTTTTCCTCAAACTATTCAACATTTGTTGGAAAAATTCAGGTGTTAGACTCGATAAGAGATTTGTACTTGAAACTGAGATCACATTTTTCAGGACCAACATTGCATGAGTCTTGATTGATGTTACAACTTGATTATTGTTGTTGTTGCACATTTCACGACTCTTCAAAATCCATAAAATAGCTTCAATTAGATCATGGTTTTCCTTAACAAGTTGTTTGTTTTCATGTGTTGGTCTCCAAACAAGATGGAAAATCCTTAAAGCTTCTTCAATTCCCATAATTAATTCCCCTTCCTTAAAACTCCTCAATATAAATAAAACCATAGCCTTAATTGCACCACCTTCATCTAAACACTTCCTATTTTCCTCATTCTCACTTAGCATAGTCACTATTTTCCTTAAAGCTTCTAAATAAAGATCGCGATTTTTCACCTGACGAATTAGCCTGATGACATGTGATTTGTTGAGAGGATATTTAGGCGATGGAATTTGCTCAATCCCTTTCTCAGCATTGCATATAGTCCACGATCGAATAAATTTGCCTAACATATGGTTTGGTGTTAACAACACGGTGTCTCTAGACAAAATTTGTTTTGTCACGGGACACGTAGATGTATTTTCCTCGGCCATCAACAACCATGTTTCAATATTTTCCCTATCATATGTAATTCCAGTAACTGTTGTAACTGGATCTTTCATAATTTGGAGTGATATTGGACACAAAAAATATTTGGGTATTTCTACTTCTTCCATATTTTTCTATATGACGAAAAAAATAAACAAAAAGAATCTAACAATATAGAAAATGAGGGGGAAAAGACAGAGAGAAACAGAGGAATTTTTTGAATGAAATTAAAGGTGGTAAAAGAAAGTGGCTAAATATTTATAGATCAAGTTTGAATGGAAAAAGCAAAGGAAGATGCATAAGAAAAGAATCATTTTCTTAATTATTGTTATATTTTTTTTATTTTTTCATTTGATTTTTTTTGCCTTTTGGTCAAAGATTGAATTAGAAGGGGTCGGTCAACACACGTGAAACAATTGAGAAAATAAAAATATATTTGTGTTTGACTTTGTAATATTTTTCCATATTCCAGACAAGTCATAGTGGCCAGTGGGGCTAAAGAGAAGTAGAACACATGAGTAGAAACCAGTAGAGGACGTAAATTTTTAAATTGAATTCCTTTTTTTTTTAGTCGGATTTATGATTTATATTTCATGAGTTTGATCATTATTTTTAGTTTTTGTTTGTTTATAGATTTAAAAAAATTGAGTTCTAAATGTTGTGTTTTTTATATGTATTTTACTTGGAACTTTTTTATTTTTGTGAATAGAAGTTCAAAAAACTTATCTAAGCCAATTTTTTAGAGTCTTGTTTAAATTGACTAGTTAGCTTATAATTTTTTCTTTTTTTTTATTAATTAGCTTATAACTTATAAAAGTTCATACATTAAAAATTCTAACGTACATTAGTGATGGTAATAGGTAAAACAATAAATTTGTATATTTTGTAGAATGGTTTACCAGAGTTGGAAGGTCAGATTCAAAATTGGTTATTAGCTTAACCTGTGCCTCACGTTAATATCCAAATACATGATGCATGCATGCACTAAAAGAAAATTCCATTTTTCTTAGACGACTTAATTTTCTAGTTTCATGCATTTACCCCTTAATTATTCATCTCATGATTAATAAGTAGAAATAAACAACCTTTATTTCTGAGATGATATATATAAAATAGGATATTAAACCGATAAGCCCCTAATATTTTTTGGATAACACAAATTCCATTAGTTTAAGAGTAAATTATTTTTCTTCACGCGAGTTTTCAATGTTACGAATCTTATCGGACTTTAGATGTATGTATGTATGTATTTAGATGTGTCAAATATATAGAGTCAAATTTAGGTATAATTTATTGTATCCAAATAGATTCACATGTTTCTGACTCTCTCACTTGTCTCAATTATACACCTTCTAAGTAATAAAAAAATTAATGGGTCAGAGAAGAGCGTGGAATGTAATAGCGGAGGGACTCTGGCGTTCATCGGACTAGAAATATACTCCAATTATTTTCACATAATTCCAATAATAATTAGTTATTCAAATTCACGATCGACTAAATTAATTTAATTATAAACTATTCAAGTTACTAGACAAAACTCAAAGACCCAAAGGTTTACCTAGCTAGTGATAATGTGATTTTTGGAATATTTATATGAGTTATACCTTCAATACAAAGATATCGTATAAAAAAATTAACATCATGATCGATATAGAGTTGACCTTCAGCAATATATTACTACTATTTTATTGTAAACATGACATAAAATAATAACCTTTTATACAATCGATTAAAAAGATTAAATTTCATTGATAACGTAAAAATGATCGCATAATTGGTAAATACAACTCAAATACTACTCCCTCCATCTCAGTTAGCGCCACGTTCAAATTTTAAGAACCTAACGAATTTATTTTTTACTATATATTCTTAAATATTTTAAATTGTCAATTATTCTGAATTATAATATATATATTTTCACAGTTCTCTTAATTATTCCAAATTCATAATCAAAATTAGAAAATTTAATTCTCAAAACTTTACCGATATCATATAAATTTGGGACAGAGGAATAGTATTTATGAAATGTATAATTAAAAAAATCACCTAGAAGTATTCCGCATCCATAAAATAGTACTCTAGTCCTAGTCAAGGAATCATTTAATTGTTTTCTTTAATTTGTAGCAAAATATGATAGGTGTACTATGGCTGCTCTTGAATAAATCGTGATTTATTAAATTGTTTTTTCTTTGGTCATTCACTTATTTATTAGACGACGTGATTCAAAATTTGTCTCAATAATTTTTGTACACGTAATTAAGTACATTAATTGTTTTATTTTTTTTCTGAATAAATAAATATGGTTGGAAAAAAAGAAGAAGAATAAATATGGTTGAAATTTAGTAATGATTTCATCAGTTATCAATAAGTTAATTAAAAACTGAAAATATATTGATAAGTCTACTCCAACTTATGTGTTGCATTGTACTTAATATTTTAATATATAGTTTCAAAAGTTTAAGAGTTTAACAATTCAATTCAAAACATGATTTGTACCCAAAAAAAAAAATATGTAAACAAACTTTGACATTAGAAGGAGTTAATTTTGAACAAGTTAAATGAACCAGTTGAAACAAAATTTGTAGAGATCAAGTTCCACTCATAGTTATGTGAACTAGTAAAACTTTCTCCATACATTGAATCAAATTTTTGAGAAGGTGATGGAGCAGTATAATGGACCAAATTTCGGGCCAAGTATAATGTTGCACATTTGTGTCAATTGGTCAATTTATCGATTGGTAATGTAAGGTATCATTTTGAGTCTCCATAGGAGTTGTGGAAGTTAATAGAATTTTAAGAGTATAAAAGGAATTTTATAGACATGAAAAATGTTGTACTGATCATTTTTACTTTAATATTGGGTGCCACCTCCTAGTTGACTTGGTATAAGAGGAGATCACAGGCCCCACAATAAGCAACAAATAATAATTTTCGTGCAATATGAGCACAACTCCACCAGGCACCGACCAGGTATGGTGCACACTCATATCTCGCACGAAGCCAAAGAACTTTGTATTCAAACACATAGTATTAGTTTGGTGTAAACACCTCATGCGGGTATGTTTTTACCCATTTTTCGCTAAAACAAATGATACAATTTTGACAACACAGGTATACACCAGAAACCGGAGAACTAAATATGGTTTGGCTCATTTCTGTAGCTATACAAGCATGAGTGCAGTACTTTTAACCAATCAAGAATCATATGTTCAAGATATGCAGAACTCAAAAAGTAAGGCAGGTTAATACTGAAGAATAAACGAAATTTTTAGAGAGCTTGAACAATTGAATTTTAGTTGTCATCATCACCCCAAGCATCATTCTTCAAGTTTTGTCTTGAAACTATCCGGTTCTTCCTGGCTTCCTCCTGTCTCCTATATTCTCTGGACCCAAAGTCCGTACAAGGCAACTTTATACCCATACTTTGAGCAATCAGCCTCTGGGCGGTTCTAGCTGATGTCTGAGGTCTTCTACGAGGAGGCTCCAGATCTACAAAATACATTTAACGAGTACCATAAACAATCCACAAACTAATTTTGCTGTAATAGAAAGGGAAAGTACATCTGACATTTGCAAACGTGGCTGAAAACATTATTATAGATTGTCATATAATTTGGCTTGGTTTCTGCTATTATTAATGTTCCTGAAGTGAAAGATGATACAGAGCTAAGTGTTACCTCTTGGTGGAATTGAGCTCAAAAGTTCATCCTCCTCACACAATACCCTCACTGTAAATGGACAATGTATCGAGTTGCTGGCCTCTAATGCTGCATCACAAAATAAGAGTTAGCTGAATTATAGTTGCAAGCACTAAATATGTCCTTGAAAACAAGTGTAAAATGCCACCATTTGGCAATATAACAAGTTAGCAAGACAAAACAATTGAAACCAAAAACCTCACGACATGACTTCAAATTTCAATAAGTGCATCGAAGAAGAAAAGGTGCAAAGCTTATTAAAGGAGAATTTCTCAAGTAAGAATTTGCAAAAGAACTGCTATTCAATCACCTAGCAGATCTGTTGCTTTTCATTTTTAATAATTAAACAAGAAGTATCTAGTAGAACATTTGTTAAGCCTACATCTATAAAGAGCGTAGGGCTTCAACATTTTTCTAAGCTATTATTTCTTCATCTATGCAATCTATGCCTCCACACATATCCTCAACCTGCTGGCAGAAGCTTTTCAACCAGAGAATAAACAGGAGTTGAAGCATTCTAATCCATAAGCTCCTTCATTTAAGGGGAAACCACTACTAATAGAGAAGCAATTTCCTCCCTTTGGAGACTCATTCTCGAACCTCCCTGCCTCCACCAGATGGAAATTCTGAAAGGTATACATCATAATGGTGTCCCGCACTTCAATTTTGTTTGGGACTTCCGATGCAAATAGCAGAATAAGCTTACTGCTGTACCTCTTCCCTGCTTGGGACATAGCTGGACCTGCCCATGAGGCATTGGCCCCCGAACTAAATATGGACTAAAATGATCTCGAATCTACATGCCTCCATAGTTTTGGAGTAGTCTCTTCAATGCCATCTTCTGACTGCGACTTTAGAGCTGCTACCTGTGTGCAACTGACGGGAGGAGGCAGTTTTTTTTTTTTTTTTTGAAAATGGTAATTGTAATCTTCAGCATTAAGGACATGCTGGGAAACCTCCAAAAGGTTGCAAAATGAGAGTAAACAATGTATACTCACAGGAGGCGACAAGAGTTTCTATTCCATCTGTCATTATTTCCATCCAATGAACCTCTCCAATTTCATCATTACATTTGACCAACCTATATCCGTATAAGGTTCTGTGAGAACTATGTCATCCTTATTCCTACTTTTGAATGACTCCAGACCCAAGATTTCCAATGTTCAATCACTTTAAAAGATTTTCACCAGAAAGGCTTCTCCTGAAGAGGCTTAGGATTCAAAAGTTAATATATCAAGCATGACAAGATTCTAAAGGCATTCTTGCAGAAGCCCTATAATCCCGAGACGAGCACATTTTAGCAACTCGGATAAGAAAACATTCATCAATGACAGGTTCTTGTCGTCTTAGAAGTAAAGTAATTAGTTCCCTTCGTATTTGAAAGATATCTCGGAAGAAAATGCTTACCTTTCAGTCTTTAACTCAAAAACTAAAGATTAGCTTCTCTTTTTGGATTAGTGCATTTACGCTGAACCAAATTTTGGCTGAACCTGAAATTTTGCTTATTATGAAATTTCTTTGCTGCATAATTAAGCTAACACCTTCCTTACATAATAACTAGAAGAATGGAACTCCATTTTGTAGTATAGGCTAAAAAAAAATCAACCATAATGTCCATCTCCTCTGGCCTTGCTATTTCAGTCCAAACCAAAGGACTCCCATACTTTATCTGGGATATATTAAACCTGACCTTTGATGTCCAACTGACATGTTCATCTACGGAGAAAAACTAAACAAAATCCAAGTCATCGCTAGTGTAAAAGAATGATAATTTAATGGAATTCATCTGCCTGAGAAACTCAGACATACTAGTTCTCAACTTCGCTGTTAACGATCAGGATAAACCTAGGTTAAGCATTCTGTTTATAATAGAACCAAAATACCCTTGGCATAAAGGAAAGGTCAAGGGAGCGTGGTGAGTCATTAAAAGCTATGCTAATGGAAGAAAGCAATTTTAATTTCAAATTACAGACAAAAGAAAGAACCAAATTACCAAGGGCTGGTGTTCTGAACACTGCAAGTGCAACTGTATCATTGACCCAGCGAATTGCTACATCGTCTTTAAATTTCTCCAACAGTTTCTCTAGGTCATTTGTTTTAGTGCTCGGCGGGAAATCAGCCAGAACCAAGACGTGGCGCGTTCCATAGTTTACTGGAATTTACAAAAACAGAAGAAATGTGAGAGAAGAACAGTCAGCCACTAAATGAAGAGTCGGGGGGAGAAACTCAAAATGAGCATGTTCTCATGCACAAAATGGAAATTATTTCAGCAGAAACGAGTGAGGACAATTTAAGAGATATTTATGACATCATATGCACTCGACGTATTATTATAAGTGGCTAATAGTTCCAATATTAGGTGCTTACATTTGTACCTAGTACCTAACAAATATTCCTAAGTTACACCCAAGTTTATTATGCCCATGAGACATGCTAAACTAATTTTATTGCATCATTGGCATTTTGTGCATGCGCGAAAAAGGCCAATACGAACCACTAGATCACAATATGTCAAAACAATGAGGAGGAATAAATGACTGATTGGATTGCTTACTGCAACATTTTGAAACATATACAAGTATAACATTTGGGTTAACCAGGAAAAATGAGTAGATAACTAGGAATATATTCATAACCAAATCAGTGACATGATAACAGCTGATGATCAAATAATGCCATGCTTGAAAAGAATGCAGTCATACAATTTTTTGTATCTGAGCTCCCTTCTGGAGTACCGGAAACAGTTTCATCTTCAATGTCATCAACGGCAGGCTCATCAGATTGCTGATCGCTGTAGAGACTCTGCTTCTGATAGGAGAATGTACCCCTTCCACGTCGCTTGGGGGCTTGAACTTTCGAGTCTTGCAAAGAAATTTTAGACACTTCTGGCAAGTGTTGTGGGGAAAGTAATTCATCTGGAGCACGATCAGCAATAGCTTCCCAATCTGTATTCACCAAAAGATTATGTTTTAATAAGGTATTCACCTCAAGGTTATAACTTTAAAATTCATTGATCTTAGGGATCCTAGATATATATCAAACTTTAATGAGGTAATTAAGGATACATTAACTAGGGTCAGTAATGGGCAATACGGAAGGTCATAAAATCAGCTTCCTGTACAAATAGACACTGAACCCAGTATTTTGGCCTTACCCGGTTGATCACAAACTTCACAAGTGAAACAAACTTGTCGAATGTGCGCAAAGCTTAATGCATCATGTTTCTCATACTAACATGGAGGAGTGGAACCAATATAGTACGAGGCCAGGTTTGACAAATGTTAGAAATCAGCACTGTTCTCAAGTGGACAGACAATAGTATGTGTGTATCATACATATAATTGAGCACTTCAATTGAAAATCTCTAGTATCTTAGAAGTGAATCCTTTTGATGGGCAAGCAGAAAGCAAAATACTAAAATATAGCACCATCGTAGAATTCTTACATTCAATTTCCTTTGGACCTATTCCCGAAGAGGATACCAAACATGATAACCCCTCAGATGGTTACTCCAATAGAAGCAAGCAATTCCGTCCTCCTCTCCTCTTCAACCCATTACCCTACACAGCACCCCCACCCACACCCTCACCCAATGCACGTAAAATTTTCATGCTCAACAAAGATCATTGGCTACACAAAACATAATAGGATAAGTTAACGGAGGAGATGTTATAGCCTCGTAGATGTGGGGGTATTACCATCATCTTCATCATTCTGTGAAGTATCAATTTGCAAGCTGGCGTGATCCTTGTTATCACCTGAAAAATGAAGTAAGGCTTATAAGTCTGAGAACAACAATATAGAAAAAGAAGAAAAATTGGCATGGAAATGTTTTACTTGAAAAATCATTTTCTGGACAATTATTCAATGATTAGTTATAAGATTATGTGATATATAGTGATTGTACAAGATGTAGAATAAAGTTATTTGAAGTTTTAAAAGTTGACAACAATGACTACTCTATGGAATAAGAGTTGGGATATCTGTTACGCATGAAGTCGGTTTTCTCCTTTTGATACATGGCAAGTTAATCAAATACTTGAAGTTTATCTTTAGACTGATGAAATTAAAAATCATGAATCTAGACCAAGGACAAAGAAGAACACTAAGTACACGCAAGAGCCTCACTTTGTGAAACCCGACTACCTGAAATGCCATCACCAGTTGACTCCTTAGTTGCATTTACATCCCTGGCAGAGAAAAAAACAATGGATAAGCTAATGATTACACCTGATCGAAACCAAGACTAACCAAAGAAATTGCATAAAAACGCCAGCCAATTGGATGAAAACCACAAAGTTCGAAGTGGAGCAAAATCATCACACATAAAAATTACATTCAAGCAATGAAAGTTCACAATTTATCACCATTTTCTCCTATTTTATTTGCAGACAAACAGCTAAAGGGTGCAATAATAGGAAAAGATCGAAACCACAATTCCCCCAATCATTGCCACCTTAATTCAAGAAAAAAGGAAATCGGGTAAAATTCTGCTCTTCTTTAAAAACCACCATTCATATCAAATAAACTCAGTAAAATGCAACAACATCCAATTTTCTATGCATTCAAACAACCGAAAAGGGGGAAATCGGGTTCATACCTATTTTCTTGCTGCTGTTTAATGAGAAATGCCTTAGAGCGCGTCTGGTCAGCTCGCAAAGATAAGCCTTGAGTGGAGTAGAGCTTCGATAATTCCAGTAGAGCAGTAGATAGACGAAGCTGGGAATTTGACGAATTTTGGGACTCATATTCTAGCTTTGCGACTAATTCTTCTAACAAAGAAATGGATCCATTGATTTCTCCGGCATCGACGAGATCCTCTACCTTCTCCGACCAGTTTGTGTCGCTATCCATGCCGGAAAATCGGGAATGCAATATTGGATTTTACAGTAGGATTTTAATGGAAGATTTTCAGAGAATATAGCACAGAGAAATTGCATAGGCTTTCCAGAAAGTTCATTTTTTTTTGTACCTTTACCCTTTATATATGTTCTTTCTTACTAGTGTATACCTAAATGAAATTCTTTTTTTCTTTTGGGTAAAAGTTGTGAACAATTATTTCCTAAATCTATTTTATATTACGGTAATTGGTAATTTGGTATCATTTTAATAGGATAAATAGTTAGAAAAAAAATTAATTTCCCACCGATGTATATAGTATTGGAGCCTCATTATTTTAGATTGCATTGCGTAACGCCTCATTCCGGAGAAGCTCTATTCATTCATTGTCACATACAAATAGGTAAATTGATACATATTATTAGTAATTATTTTCTTTTATATTTCACATTTCATTTTAAATACTCAAATTTAATTAAAATTAACTTTTTAATGTTGATGACTGGTGAGTTGTTCACTCATGTGACAGTGGAAGACACATCTGATCCACCTCAACTTCTACTACTATCATTTTATGGAAGGAATTTTATCTTATTTTTTATTAATATAATATTTTTTGGAGCAACTTGTTTATACTTCAAGTAATCAACTGATAATTGAATTGTTCGACGCTTGATTTAAAATATATATGTCCAATTGCAAAGAATATATGTACTTCATGACGAAGAGCAAAAAGAAATTTGTAATTTATAATTTATAATAAAAGTTCTTTTTGCTAGACTTTTTATGTCATGAAATTTAAACATTTTAAGTTTTAACCTTCATGTAGTTTATAGATTTTATTCCTCTCGTAGAATTCATAATAATAACAATTTGTTAAACATATTTAACACAAAATAAATAAAGGGCAAATTACAGAAATCACATACTTCTAAGGTAAAATTACAATCTATCCCGTAAAAGTTTATAATTACAAAAATCCCTAAAAACGAATACAATAATATAAGCGTTGATACATTAATCTGATGCGCAAGATACATTAATCCTTAAGTAAGATACATTACATTTTATACATGATACACTAATCTAATGTACATTTTATACATAATACACAATCTGATGTACATTTTATACATGATACACTATCTGATGCGCGAGATACACTAATCTGATGCGCGAGATACACTAATTTGATGTACATTTTATACATGAAACACTATCTGATGAACGAGATACACTAATCTGGCGCGAGATACATTAATCTAATGCGCGAGATACACTAATCTGATGCGCGAAAATAAGGGATTTTGGAGATTTGTAAAACTTACCGGGGATAATGAGAATAAGTAAACTAAAAGATTGATTTCTGCAATTTTTCCATAAATAAATTAGAGGACTGAACGGGCCAAAAGAAGCCCATATTAAACCCATTATAAACCCACCCAGACCGGCACATATTCTTGTCCAGAGTCGGCCCATTAGACAAGAATATCTTACTTAGGGATAAACATTATTTAGGTGGATTTTGTTTGTGATAGCATATAGTTTTATATGGATATATGGTAAATACATAAGTGATTTTTGTCGGAGTTTTTACTTTGAATTTTTCTTATAACCTTTTTTGTCCTTTTTTATTAGGTTTTCTTTTTGAATTGTGGATTTATCGGAAACAACTATTTTATCTCTCATAAGGTTGAAATACACTACATTCTTCCTAAATTCACCCTGTTGAAATCACACTGTTGTAAGGTGCATAATAAACTTTCTAGAAATGGTGATAGGATCCAAACAGCCATGCTTTGCCATCAACTTTTCCACTGCGATGCCTTTTTTTTTTTTCTATGTTCGACTGTTTTTCAACATTATACTACTATATGTTTATACAAACCATTTATGCAGTTATAATTAGGAACACATAATCTAAATGAAAATAACAAGTATATGTTAGACACCTAGAGACGATGTCTTTGATTAATATATATATGTATATATATATGTGTGTGTGTGTGTGTTAGACACAACACACAAATCATAGTCTCAAGAGACACACATGAGTACATTCCGCATCAACATATATATCCTCATAGCTATTGAAAAAGTTTATACTAATTTGAGCAAAATATTTCGTCCATTTCATTTTTTATTTAACGGTGTATGATTAGGTATGACCTATGAGGTTTAAGAAAACAAAAAAAAAAACTTCTAGCATATGACAAAGTATCATCTTAACCGATTGTTTTTAAAATGTGATTACTTCTCTATGGCTATAAAACTTATGATTAAGCATGTCTTCAGACATCAATGATAATTATGAAGTTTATAATAAAATAGTTTTCAAATATAAAAAAAAGAAGATGTCATTTCTTTTTAAATAGACTAGAAGTGAAGAGTATCTTTGAATAATGAAACAAAGCCAAGTATTTGGTTTCAAATGCAAGCAAGCTAGTCAAGAACAAATTGAAGAGACAATTGTCTTAGCTAGGAACGATAGTACATATGATAGTCGATATAATAATTAAATAGTGAGATATAATTTTCTCTATATATTTGTAGAATCACCATAACTTGTTTCGTCTCTAACAAATCCTCTCATCTCTTATAGAAATCATAAGGATATGACTTTACCATAACAACTCTATTATTAAACTATGTAGGTTCCATCTAGCATTATTAAAATTGGCTTGTCTTAATTAATTAGGCACGCAATCTAATCAACATTATGGTAGTATTAGGCATGCAATCTAATCAAAATTAAAAAATTAGGCACACAATCTAATCAAAATTAAGGTGTACTTTTGCTAATCTAATAATGATAGCTAGCACAAAATTGAAATAAAATTGCAATTACAAGCAATGGAAACATAATTTAGAGACTAGCTAGTAGGTACAAAATATTTCAACTTATATGCAAATTGAGTGGAACAATATCACAACTTTACAACATATACTATAGCTAGTTTCCATATTAACTTAAAATAGTACTCCAAGCAAGCTACTTCAACCCAAAAAGAAAAAAAATACTACTAGTTGTATCAATCTTCTCAAGGAACTAGAAGTATAACCTGTACTAAGTAGACTCTATCTATACACTAAAGCACAAAATCTCTTCTTTTCTATACTATAAAAAAAGAAGAAGTATATGTACTAGAAAGTGTGCTTGTTACTTTTGTCTCCACTTCTTTTCTCCTATGATAGGTTGTATCAAATTGGGTCCTCCGACTTGGGCCAGAAGGCCTCACACAATATAAGAGTATCCCTAACTTCCTTTTATCTTTTCAGCTATCAATACGAGACTTTCTGGTATTTATGTTCCAAGATTACCTGTAACAAAATCTGGTAATAGTTGAGTAGGAAATCGCTTATTCCCACTTTGAAAATCAATGTTTTCATATCCCAATCTATTGTAATGACTCCCCATTTCAGGCCTACTTCCCAACTCATTAGAAAGGTAATTTTGTTGGCTCACTGGCATGGCTAGGTTTTCAGAAGGAGGAAGTCCTAAAGTAAGAGAGACACCATTATTTCCATGAAAATTTGCGGTCATTTGTTGATCATGAGGATCAAACCTTCCAAAATCTCCCATCGCGTATGCTGCCATTAAAGGATTAGTAAACCCTTTATTTGATGATTCTCTAGCTTTGGCTTCCATGTCAACAGATGAAAGAATACTACTTGGAGAAAACTTCTGCATGTCATTTCTTTGCTTTTTCGCGTTATTTTCAATATGATCAACAGTAGTAGTAGTAGTATTATCCATGTTGAATGAACCAAGGAAGGAGAAATTGTGAGCATGATGAAGTGAAGCACCTGCAGTAGGGGAAGTTGAAATAGTTGAGGTAGAAATTTCTGCTTGAGTAGTAGTAGTAATACCATCTTGTAATAAGCTGCTAGTAATAATTGGATGTTTCTCTTCATTTGGAGCACTTATATTGGTCTCTTTGTTTTTTTTATGATCTCCTGAAGTATTAGTACTGTTATGTTCTTGATTCTTCACTTCTTCCAAGTACATTTCTTCTACCATTGGCTTCCATAATCGAACTCGAGCATTTATGAACCAGTTAGAGACCTGCATTTTAATATATTAAGGATTTTTTATAAAGGAATTAATCCAAGAATTATAGTAAAATGTGTGTCTAAGAACCTGGCTCCTTGTTAGCCCCGTTTGCTTAGCAAGCATGATTTTGTCGGAGTCCTTGGGGTAACTGCAATATAAAAATATTTTTATTGTTAAAACACATACTCCTATATTAGAGAACTAGAATGGGCGAATGAATAATAATTGATCTTACTGCACATATTTTGCATATATAGTTTGAGTTAAAAGTAAGTGTCCTTATTAACCCTCCAAACGAAAGTTTCAAAATAACTGGCGTTGCTCTAAAAATCAAGGCAGCTTGAACTTAATTTGTTCCTAATGGACATGTTAAAACCTTAAAGGCGTATGACGCAAAAATTGGTTTCTATGTACAAGGTGTATACTGACTGAAGTTTAAATTTTTCGAAGAAATAAATAGTTTAGGAGTACTCACGGATGAAGAAAATGCTCGAAAAGCCAAGCACGAAGGACAGAGACAGCTCTTTCAGGTAAACCTCTTTGGGGTCTCCAAGCATTTGGTTGCATCATTCCTAGCTGTTGCAGCGCCCGTTGTTGCCTTAGATGATGGTCCACAAATTTGAGTCTTGAGCCTTCGATTTTCCCTCCTAAGCCTTCTTCTTCACCTAAACTCTTGCTCGTCGCCTTTACTTGCTCAGCAATTGCATCCTTTAGGCATCTGAATTGCTTCGAAATTGCATGCAAAGCTAATTGAGTGTATGATTTGGCTGAACCAATTCCTGCTACTTGCTCAAATGATGATACAATTATTTGCATTTGGTGATGGTACTGTCTGTACCTTTGCTCTACCTGAACAAAAAAAAAAAAAGTAACATTAAACTTTTACCAATCTATCGTTTTACAACATGAAGTTATCTTATGTTGGCTACTAATTGAATTTAAAGAAATTTATTTCAGTTAAAAGATCATATATTCCAAGTGAGAAATAAATTGAGTAGTATTTTTTGCAAAATTTTGTAAACCATCTAATTTTTTAGAGTCATTAGATCGAGGACACATCTGCGTGGACATTATGAGTGGTGTAAAAAAGGTGAATACGAGATAGTGGTTTGAATTTTGGTGCAGCGGAAGTCATTTCAGGTTCGTAGCTAGCTTTGGTGTATTATCTTTATAGCTTTAGTTGGACCCGCAGAAGAAAATTTAAGAGCCACACATTGTCAGTTTGTTTTAATATCAACAGAAACCGCAACGTACGTGATTGGTCTCTTGTTGGAAACTCTTGTTCTTCAACTAATTAACAAAATCTGTTCATTTCATCTACCAACTACTATTATTGCAAACATATATAAATCAATTCAATTTTTATGAGAAAAAGTTAATTTTTTTAAAGTTTTGAATCATTTGAAAATAAATTGTAAATATATGTCGGCCGGAAGTAGAGTTGTGGTTATGAGTTTAGTAGAATTCAATAGTTTTAGTCAAAATTATAATACGAATTTAAAATTCATAGAATCAAAATTCAGGATCGTACCTCTTCAAGCATGGCAAGAAGCTTGGCTTTTTTCATTTGAAGTTCTTGTCTTTGAGCAGTTGTAAGCTCAACAGCAACTTCATTTTTCTGCCTGCTGCTACTTTCACCACCACCACCACCAGAACTATTAGTGTTGACATCACTAGCCAAAGGCATTGATTCTTTATTCATTGAATTATCCTTCTTTTGATCATCTCCTTTGATGCTTTTTCCAACAATATTAACAACTTCATCAAGAAGCTCTTGTGCAGCTTTCAGATACTTAGAGCCTAAAACCATGTTGCTAGAACTTCCATCTAATGTTCCTCCTCTAATAGTAACATAATTTGTTCTTGGTGATGATGATGAAATATTGTTATTGAAACTAATTTGTTGTTGTTGTTGTTGCTGAGGAGAAAGGCTTAGAGATAGACCGCCTTGTTGTTGTTGCTGCTGTCGGTGTTGTGGTGTCGGAATCGGCCTCTGAAACGCCAATTGAGACGCCAAGTCCGTTGTGGTGGCAGAAACCCCCGTCGACGATGGTATTATCACCTGCTGAGATTGATCTTGGTTGTTCCACATACGCTGTAAAAGTCCATGATGATTGATCTGATCGTGCAAACTTACTGCCGGAAGAGGCACACCGACAAAGTGCTGCTGTTGCAGCGGCGCGTGTGGTACATTCGCATGGCTAAGCGCGTTGTTTCCTGCTGGTGAAGAATTCAGGAATAGTAACTGCTGCTGCTGCTGCTGTGTGTCAGTAGTAGTGTAGCCTTGCATATAGCTGTTAGGGTTCATCAAATAAAGCGTCTGAATACTATTTCCATGATTATGATCAGCTTGTATATTATTATCCGAGGTTCCTTGATAGTACATATCTGCAAAAAAAAATCTTTCTTCTTCGGATTTCTCCTTTTATCTATAACAGTACCTGCAAACAGAAAGTAACAAAACTTCAAATAAGTCCACACAAACATTTTTAAATTCTTTATACTGAAAAATTAAAATTTGTTTACAAGAGAGAGATCTTCAACTATAAATAAACATAAAAGGAAAATGATATAAAAGAAAGAGAAAGAGATGAAAGGAGTTTTAGCAAAAAAATCAGTCACTCACACAACACATGTAACTAACTGTCTATCTTTGGGTGGTAGCTCTCTAAGCTTTGAGAAGTTGCCTTCTTGTCAGACTGATCTGTATTTTTCTCTCTGCATACTCATCTCTTCAACCACAAAAACGAAATATGAATAAAGAGATGTGGGGTTAACCCCCTACCCCCTTTCTTCTATCAACCCACCCACCCCACACAACACGACAAATTAGAAAAGAGAAAAGAAAATTGATACTTTAGATTTTTTTTTTATTCACTATTTGAAGAGGATAATAGAGAGTAATAATTAATTATTGAGACTTGAAGGGGAGTATTTACTTTTTTTGTTTCTGTAGATTGTCGAGTGATGTAAGGGGCAACATTTTAGAGACAATTCTAAAATTTATTAAGGGACAATTCATAGCTTATTTATTTATAAAACGTTCCTAGCTAATTGAATTTTTTTATAATTCATCTTTATTTTGTAGCTAAATAAAATTAGTGTAGAATTTTTTTATTTAACTACAAAATTGTATACATCGTCAATTTCTTATTTTCTAGTACTCTCCAATTTTAATTTGTTTGTACTATTTTAATTTGACACATAATTTAAGAAAGTAAAAAAAAAAAAATCTTTTAATCAAATACTTCAAAATATTTTTTAATATTGTAATATTTGAGATTTATGTGGAAATTTGGAATCAAATAGTTGCTAAATAGGAAAAGAGATTTTTTTTTAAAAAAAAAATTGACTAAGTAAATGTGATGAGTAAGAAAGTCTCTCTTTCTTCTTAAAAGTTTACTTATATTAGCGTGACGCAATGGTACAATGTAAAGTTACAGGTAAATTTGGCTCCCAATTTACTAGCGGAATGGATGTACAATATAGCTTGTGCATATGTTAAAAATTTATTAATATTAGTACTAAGAGGAGAGTGGCAACAAGTCAAATATCGACAAATAAAAATGAACGAAAAAATATATTTTATTAATCACTCTGATAATAATAACAATATCATATCAATATAATTTCATAAGTGAATTCTGACATTACTATTATATTTACGAGATAAAACAAATTATTTTCATTCGAAATAAAGGTGTGTGGTGGGAAAGAGATATGTTAAACGAGGAAACGTCCACTCCGACCACAGGTTGGGTAGGTAGGTAATAATTGATCGTATAAGATGCCTTCCCTTTTCTTTCATCCTACTACTACTTATAATTAACTTTATTTAATTTATTTCTTTAATAATTTAGTCCTCCTTTTCTTATAGTAATTTATTTCTTTAATAATTTAGTCCTCCTTTTCTTATATATATATATGAACTCATATATAATTTATTTCCTTTAGTTTGCGGGAATATAATGTGTATCCACTAATTTATCTGATATATTGCTGTCCATTAATATTATTATTAGAAAATATGTGACATTAAATTATTTAACTTTCCTTTTATTTTGATTGAAACTTAAACTTTGACCTTTATGATCAATGCTAGATTATTTAGGTAAGTTCTAATTAATGTAGTGCCAAGAAAAATTAAAACCCACTCTCTAGAAGGAAGACCAAGAAATGAAAGTAGACTGCTTTGTGTATTGAATATATATACTTCCTCAATTTACTTTTACTTGTTTAATTTTAATTTTTACAGATCCTTTACAAAAAAATAAACGATTGACATAAACATTTTATAAAGATACTCCTACTAATGGATGTATATCTTTTGGTAATGGAATTGAAAAATAAATAATTAACGTTGAAGGTAAAATATGACTTCTTAAATTTCTTTTTAGTAAATTTAATAAGTAAAAGTAAACGAAGGTAATATTAACTATAGACTTTCTGAGATAATAACAATTAGTAAAGTGAGATAATAACAATTAGTAAAGTGATTAATTGTGAAACCAATTGAAGAAAAATGTACTGCTAATCTTTATTGGTTTCATCTAAATAGCTTTGTTCAGATGAATATAACTTAAACTTATGGTACAGTATATATTTTTGATGTCTAATTAAGTACTATACTAAATATAACTTAATTACCTAAAATTCTTGCATTTTCCCGTACTATCTATCCATTTAATGGTCTTAAGACTTTTTGGCTATGGTGCCCATCCTCCAGGTTCGTAGGCCTTAATTAATTCTCATCTAATTTTGTTTGCTAAACGCAAATAAGATTAAAGAAAAAAAAAACACTAATTAATTCATATTTACATCAAAATATCAGTTTATTTTTCTACATCACTTGAGTAAGAAAACAGCATGATATGGCTACAGGTTAGGCAGACTCTTGCCAGATTATTATTATCATTAACTTTGGTAATGAAAAGCATGTTTGAATGTTCTTACTATATAAAAAATAATAATCTAAAATTAGTTACGAACTTTGTTGCTAATTTAACTAAACAGTGAGGGATAGGTGTCTTCGCGAGCCGTTTCTTCTCAACTAATTGTCTAGTCTTTTACATTAGCTTCTCATGTACTTAGTTTAGAATAACAAATTGATCAATATTTTAGTTATCACTTGGAGTCAAGCTTATAGTATAAAAATAAATAAGAAATCAGTGTGGCTTAGATCTATTAGGAGTGCTAGTCCTGGGCTCCTGGAGAATAGGAAGGATGCCAAGGGTATAAATGCCCTAATAAAATATAAAAATAGTGTTACACGGTGGCGAATTTAGAATCTTTAAAATATGAGGGCATCACTAAGGAGTATTCACTGGAAACTAATCCCTAATCCTGTAGGTAAACATTCAACCAAGTGCACCGCTTAGTTTTGTTGTAATATGGATACCAACAAATAATGTTATACAAATTTTAAAATATATCGCGAAAAATCACAAATTGACTATCAATCAAAATTTACCTATAAATTTGTCCCTCGTTCTAGGCGTACATGACCCTTTGAGACAAACAAAAACGAACATGTGTTGTGACTTGTGATGATGATAAAGCTGATGGTCCTCATCAACAAACAAGGATTTTTTTCATTTTTAATAAGTATAGTTCAATTTGAGTTTTATTATGTACAAAAAAAAGTAGGGCTATTTAGTCGGACCTATGAAAGTAACAAATGTGGATGGATGGATGGTCCCAAGCGGCGGCGGAGAGTATAATGATTTAATTGAAGGAAATTATCTCCAAATTTATAGGCGAAGTAGACATGAGTAGTCTGATCCAAATGACTTTTTTCGGTTTTGCGGTTGGTGTCTGAAATCTGTATTGGAATTCCGATTACATTCGAATTATGAATGGCAGGGTCCATTTGGGACGGCGTTCTCAACAAGACTTTCTCCATGTATAGAGTTTAAACTTGAAATCTATGATTAAGAGTGAATCAGTCTCACCATTACACCACAGTCCACGTATTGGTTGATCCAAATGACATACTAATTTGTTGAGTTTGACTTTTCTGTTGAGTATATACATAGCAAAAGTTTGACTGGTTCTATTTAAGCCTAATCAACAATAGAAGACTTAAATCCCTCTCAGTTCGCTATAGGATAAGTGATTGTTGAAACAATATTGTATAGCTTTTAATCTTACACAAAAGTACTACTGAACTATCTACTACAGTTTACAGGTAGTAAATTTATGACTTTTTTCTGCAAGCTGATCCAATAACTACATATCCAACTTGACAAAAAATAAACTAATTCAATGCCTAACTTCGAGGCATGACATTTTGAAACGTACGATATCCAATCAAATTAAACAATGCCTTTAACTTCCAGTTTAACACACAAACAGTTAGTACTTCCTCCGACTTTTTATAGTTGTCATGGTTTTCTCTTTTTAGAATCAAATGATAAGAACTTTTACTAATATTTTATGATGTATTTTTTTATCATATTGATATGCAAAAAATTGCAATTTATAGTACTTTTTGTATAATTTTTTGAATATCTACATTTTATTTTTAAAATATCGAATTAATATAATTTAATTTAACTTTGAAAATTAGTCAAAATTGACTTTCGTCAACCTGACAACTAAAAGGGACAGAGGAAGTACAACATCAAAATTTTGAAAAAACTAATACCAAAAGGTTAAGTTTTCAATTCCTTTCTCTAAATGGATTGGCTACTTTTTTGAAGTTTATATGTTGATAGAGTTTGGGATATACTCCGGTGCATTATACTCTCACTATGCAGGGTCTTGGGGAAGGATATATCGGATCGACCATAAGGAACTATATATTATATGCATTTCTATCCTACATTTAATTTGTAGGAGACTTTTGAGATTTGTTTTAGTTTTTTTCAACTGAAAACAACCCTGGTGGAAGTCAGGTTGATGTATAGTCTATGAGTTTAATTCCATATATGACATATATAGTACGTACTCAATATGATTTTGTCATGTACAGGTTGATCAACTTTTCATTAATCCAACACCTTGATATAAATTCTTGAAAGCCCGTAAAGGAAAAACATAGTATTAATTTTTTATAGCATCAAGTTAAGTTGACCTACTGGCTAGTATAATGTTATATATTATTGATTGACACTAGAAATACGTGTTTGTAAAATTAGTATATATATTAAAAAGGCAGTGCGGTAAATAAAATATTTGTGTTAATAGGGTTTAGGAAAGGGTTACACTTCAAAGGGTATGATATAAACAATTATCCTTATATAAATATTAATGACTATTTTCACGACTTAAATTTGTAACCTATAAATCACACAAAAATATTACAGTTACTTCAAGTTTGCCTTCAAATATAAAATTGAAAATTAAAAGAAGGGAGCTGATGATGCTGCAGATAACATATTCTTGAATCTCTGATGGAGAATGATTATATATCAGATATATTCTATTCTTAATAATAACTTAATTTTCCACTGACAGATAAAAAGATCGTATCTATGTATATTTATGTTGCTATCGTACAAGGACATAGAAACGTGACAATTTGCATGGACCATTAATCAATTTAGAGAAAAAAACAAAGGTTAAAATATTCCAAAATATCACATCCCAAGTTCCCAACACTCAATTTTTACCTAGTTCACAACTTTGTTGAAAGAACGAATCAGATGTAAACACAAAGTCCTTTTCTCATCTATTTTTTTTACTTCATATAAATTACACATGCGCCAGTCAGCTGACTCCTACAATAAAATTACTGTCCTATATTTCAAGTATAAAATACAGAAATGATTCTCAGATGATCATTTAACTAATTTTTACTTTTCTTTTTTATTTTGATTTGTCATAACTTTCTCACATAATAATTATTATAATTAAGTGATCACGTGAGAAATAACTTGTAAAATATGATACTCATGATCAAACAATGTTTAAGAACCAATACTCCTCTATATTTTTCAATTGATACGGCCAGTACCTATAATTGATAAAAAAAAACTTGATATAATGAGGTGGAATTTATGGACGTGCAGAAAAATTCAAGTTTTTTTAAAATATAATTCAGTGTTTTATGATGCCAAATGTGCCACATCACTTTAAATCACCATCAACCTCGTGATCTATTGTTAATATATATATATATATATCAGTAAATAATTATTGTACAAAATAAAGGTAGTTGCTCAATTTAATTCTTATTGCATTATTGTATGCGACAGCATTTTTTTCCCAACTTTTTTGGTCAAATTAATTCTTTTAGACTGGACTTTAGTATTCATCGCTCGTTAATTGAAGCAGAAAAATATGGAAAAGTCAGTATGTTTATTAATTTCAATGGTAGCTGTAGCCTGTACAGATTTGGTCCATTAATAGTTATATTATAAAGCAAAAAAATATTACAATTTTGAAATTTGAAAATGGATGTTTTTGGTCAAATTAAGTATTCTAATTTCAAATTAGTAGGATGGTAAAAAAAAAAAAGAGAAAGGTTTCAATTTTTTTTAAAACTCATCCAATATGTATTTATGAGCCTTTTAATTTCATTCTCATTTTTTGGTGTTGTTTAATTACAGTTTCATCTTAACAAAAAAATTGAATAATTTTGTTAGTTAAGAGAGATAGGGATGAATTCCCATTAATGATTTCATTTTTAAATTTTATACAACGCTAAGAAACAAAAAAAAAATAGGGGTTCAAGGAAAAAAATAAACAATCGACTCCAACTTCTTAGAGCTGGATTGGGTCAATGACAGTAAATTTTAAGTGTTCGAATTGATTTTACAAATATATAATTACGTGTTTAGACAAAAATTATTGAAGATGTTAGTATGTAATTAATATTTTGGTTTTAAAATATTAAAAATAAAATAATAAAAAAAATACGTATAAACATAAAAATTATATATTAGAAGATCGAGTTACAACTTTGACTGATTTTAACTTGTAAATACCTTAAAATTTACTAAATACACAAATAAATTTTAAAAAGTACTTATTAGTCAATCAGCTTATAAACTAGGCCAAACGCCTTCTTAGTCTTTGACAAAAGTCTCGAGTATTTATCTACTAATTTCAAGAGTTCAATTGAAATTTTATTTGATAAGATTGCATGGTCTTGAGTATTTGTTCACTAATTTCAAGAGTTCCTATTAAAAAAATTGAATTTAGCAACAAAGTTTATTTATAGAAGAGAAGGAAAGAAACAAAAAGATGTAAAATAAAATGGTGACCAATGGAGTATATACAAGTGATAAAAAGATTAAAGGAGTTGATGTTGCAAAGGTTTTTAGGCCCACAAAAGTAGTCATAATGCGTGTCATAGTACCATGCGATGTTCTCAAAGCTAATATCATCTCTACATATAATGGTCAAAGAAATGATGGCATAAGTGATAAGTGGTCCACAAAACACATACCCTAAAGTCAAGTGATTAAAAACAAAGAGAGGCCCACCTAGAGGGGTTAGCATTGTTAGTCACGTAACTTGGAGCGTTCCAATATTTGAATTAGAGTTTTATAGTTTTATAAATTCAAATTCACATAATTTATTTTGAAAAGTCACTTTTTATGAAGGATTTTTTTATATTTAGAGCTCGAAATTAAAATCTCTTATTAAGAGAGAATAATCTCGTTTGTCTTATGGTATGAAAGTTATTATTCGCACGGCTTTCATCTCGTAGTCGTGATAGTGATTCTTCCTATCCTTCATTCATTTTATTTACTTCTTTTATCTAAATTTATATTGGCAGAATTTGATCGAGTACATTTTTTTAAATAAAAGCATTTTTAAAATGTATATTAAAATAAATTATAACGTATGACTAAATTTTCTCATCAAAGGCAAGATAATAAGTTCAAAATTATATATTTTAGTTTTATTTTGCAAATAGCAAGTTATTTTTTTTGGAACAATATAAAAATAAAAGCGTGTCACATAAAATGAATCGGAGGAGCACAATTAATATAAGAAAATTTAGATATTGTAACGTTATCCGCTAGGGATGTAAAAGGTTGAGATTGACGATCTGGATTCGTGTAACCATCCATTGATGTGTAGTATTGAAATCCTAAGAAAAATAAATAAGAACTCTTAAAAAAAAAACAAAAAAAAATTAATATAATATCAGTACGTACAAATAAAATTGACAATTCGAATTTCATAATCACCTAACAATAGTCAGTAGAATGTGGTGACTTGTTTGTTAAAGAAAAAAATTCAAGTCTTCATATAATGGAGCTGATTAACGACCTAAAACAAACATACAAAGATATTGTATTTTATTAATTAGTTAGTTTCCCTCGTAAGACATAGTTTCCTTTATATTCTCTTATACACTCAGCTATGAGTTCGCCACATCAGACTTGTCTAGTACATTTTATATTTTTCGTTTAATTTGTGAGTTATCGCGCATATTACCATAAAGTGTTCACCCGACAGGTTGAGGCTGAGGCTGTGGCAGAAATTGCGGGCTTGGGGGTTAAAAAAAAAATAATCCAGAAACATCAAGATGAGCCCTTCTTTTCGAAAACTAAAATTATTGCCATGTTTGTCCATTTCTTTCTTTGTTTGTTTTATCCTTTGTCTTCTTATTTCACCAAAAAATATTTTTCAACAATTAGAAAGGGGGGACGTACTACTAAATTGTAAATTATTGATACTACAGTTTGATGGCGTCTTTTAGTTAACGGCCAATTCCCAAGAAAACAAAGTAAATAAAGTTTTTTATGGAAGTACTGGTTATATATACCACCAAAAAATATAACCAAACTATGTGATATAATATGGACGACACAAACCAACACTAGCAAATAATTGAAATTATGTGGGGGGGAAAAAGTGGCCCCTTTTGCAATCAATTCAATGGAGGCACTTTTTAGCAGCCTAGTTCCCACATGTATACATGACAAGGGATATGAATTTACATGTAACTTTATGGATATGTGGGTTTTTAGATTGATGCTAATTCAACAATATTGTAATGTATTTAATACTCATGTCTAAAGACTAGTTTACATCACATGTTTTGTGGTAATCAATGGTGTGCGTAGAGGTCCGATCTTCCATTTTCTAGTTTTCATTGAATTAGGTCTAACGTCCATTATATTTTATTAATATACTGAAACAAAATTGATAAGAACTAGCTTGAAACTAACTATATCTCTTTCTTGAGTTAACTTTCCTCATCATCGATCTTAAGGACTTAGGGATATAATTCTGCAACAATACGGCTAATTATTATTCATTTGGTTATATAAACTTGATCCTCTCCCCCCTCCCCACCCCTATTCTTTCAATGTTTTATTTTCCAAGTCTAATGGAATTCATAGGTATAAGAACAAGCTTTATTAAATAGAGATTATTTTAATTTTCTCCTACCATAAATGGATTGTTAATATGATATAGAAAGACCATTATTAGACTCTCCTTTTTAATTTTCTTTCAATAGTTCAACCTATTCAAAAAAAATCTTCACCTACAGATGTGGTTTCAATTTTTCCGGTGATTCCAGAAATAGTTTTAATATATGATTTCCCACTCCGAATAAAAAGAAGAAGAAGGTGAATACATAGTGATATATTGTAGCTAAGATTGAAAATAGTACTTCCTGCGTTTAAAAAAGAATGACCTCTTTTTCTTTTTAGTGTGTTTCAAAAGTAATGACCTCTTTCTTTTTTTGGTAACATTTTAATTTCAACTTACTACATAACATGTTTAAGGCCACAAGATTAAAGGACAATTTTATACATTTGACATAACTTTAATTTAGGATCATAAGATTCAAAAGTCTTTTTTTTTTCCTTAAACTCTGTGTCAAGTCAAATTAAGTCATTCTTTATGAAACGAATGGAGTAATATTTATGCAAGTAATAGTCGAAATTTTATAGTTTAACTTCAAACCTGGATTACTATAAAATAATTTATATTTTATTCGAGGGTAGGGGGCCTAAAGAACGTGGTACTGTGCACGCGTCAACTTGCAACAGCGTTATCTTAGACAAAGAGGGTCCCACAAATAGATGGACGATAGTTGAGGTGGGACCCACTAGGCACCATTGCAATTTTTTAGGCTTTCTATTGGTGGGGCCCAACTATTTCTATTATTCAATGGATTACCCAATCAGATGGAGTTTTTAATTGTCGGTAGCGACTGCAATGCGTGGCATCATATTTCCGCAAAAATACCAAATACTTATTTATGTTTATTTCGTACACATTCGCACTTGAAATTATATTCTTGTAAATAAATCTAAAATAAATGTTTTCATACAAGAAATATATATATATGTATTTAAGGCATCCATTATTTTTCAAATATAAGTAAGTATTTTGTAATTGGATAATTCTGCATAGGTTAAGCCCATCATTTTCTGATAACAAGACTTTTATGCACTCTTTTCTCAACAATTTTCTTTGTTGGCATCTAAAAATTACGGATATTACGACAATTTTTTTTTTAAAGGTAATAATATATATATATATATATATATATATATATTTATAAAGAGTATCAACATTAGTTAATTGATACTGTATTCAATCTTGCGATAGGCTTTAGGAACAAAATAATACTTATCGTTTCCATTTATTTGACATTTAGCTGCTTTTTTAAACAAAGAAGTTACTAGTGGTAAATTAGTAGAAAACATTCAAATAGCTTCCTCTATATATTATTTCCAAAAAATAAATACATGGCGTGCTAAAATTCAAGATTCGAAGCAATCTTAAGAGTTTGTTATAAATTAGTACACTGGGGGCCAGGTGAGTCGTCTACAAAGCAAAAGAAAGGGAATATTAGGGCAATAAAAAATTACTCATATTAGATATTTTTATCAATTTAATAAGTACAGAGTAATTTTCCTAGATAGTCATTCATGTTTGAAAAATTACCTAATAATATCACTTGTATTTATTTTAGGATTATAATATCATCCAACTTTGCATATTTTCCTCAAAATATACTTGATATAAAAAATAAAAAAAGCATCAGTCTCTCCTATGTCACATTATTCCTTTTTTACTAATAATTAAAAAAATCAACTTTTTAAATCAACCCATATGATGTACTCGGTAAAAATAATAATTATATAACGCAAAATGAACATTTTTAAACAAATCATATTTGTTTTATGTTATTACGATTAACACTAATTATTTATTCTAAATAATTTTTCAAATCATTCATTCTTTAAGTTTTTATAAAATGTGCAAGGTGAACATTAAAAACAACTAAAAGTGAAGAAAAAAAAGTAAAGTTAGAGAACAATTTTCACATACTCATAAAAAATCAAGAGTATTATATCAACTAACTCTTTTTACGGATTTTTTTCTAGCAACTATTACCTTTGTTCATTTTTATTTATTCATTACGTTATAAATAATTATTCATTTGTTACTTGTTTACTTTAGAAAATCAAGTGATAATTTATTACTTAATTCCTAATTCACTCTTATTATTAATTATAGTCATTTGCCAATGCATTTTTTAAAATATGAAATTTATTGTTTTAAAATATTAATATAGTAAAATTATTTTTATTATTTCTTAAGAAATATGTTAAATTAATACTGAACAACTAAAGATGTAAAGATGGATGGAAGGAGTAGAAACTAAATTTTTCAGTTTACTTTTTTTTTTTTTAAATATTTTTAAAAAAAGAATAATATGACATGAAATCCCATTAAAAGTGTGCACTTTGCATATTTTTTAAGAAATTAAAGAAGGAATGATTTGAGAAATGATTTAGAAAAATAATTAATGTTAAATGTAATAATAGAAAAAAATATGTCTATCTCTTAATATGCTAAAGTAAAAAACTAAAAATAATAAATAGTTAAGAACTATCTATTTTTTTTGACTGAATATAATATATGAGTTATTTTAAAAAGTTAATTATTTTTAAAAAAAAATGTGACATGGCATCTCAATAGGAGAGAGAATAATAGTTTTTTTTTGTGTCAAGTATATTTTGAGGAAAATATGTAAAGGTTGGTGATATTGTAGTCCTAAAACAAACATAAGTGATATTACTTCGTAATTTCTCAAACATGAATGATTATCTAAAAAAATTACTCGATAAATATACGATACATCTATATATATAAAATCCATTTCTAAAAAAATTGAATGAAGGGGAAAGATAAGGATAGAATATGTTTCTCAATTCCCAAGTTGGGTCAGTATCATCGATGAAGTTATTCATATAAAGACATAAGTCAATATATTGTTGACTTACATGTATTTATTTAATCGATTTAGGAATATTCAACATCATTATCATTATGGTAGAGATCTAAAACTACACAAGTCACAAGTAATTAGCTAGAGAATACTAGAAAACTAAGTACCACACGTAAACCATCGTCTCCTTTTATTCTCCTACGTATAGCATTGTCTTTTTTTGGTGTACTCATATGTTATGGTGGGGATTAAATTGAGAGATTATTATGTTATGATTAATATTAAAGAGATTGTTTATTATTATCATATTTAATTCTTTATAAAACAATACACAATTTAATATCGCAAAAACATACTTGCATTAATTATATCGCAATTTATTTTCTTATCTGACCAACCAAACACTATATTATATATGTTGATTTTTGCTCTTAGATTAATTGTTCCAATACCACCGTCGAAAAAACCCTTATGGTTTCTTCAATTGTCAATTTATTTATAATATCTGGAAATTGAGGTTGATATAGAGACAAAATCCTTTTAAAAATTGTTTTCTTATCACATCAAAGGGAAAAAGGGATGGTACTTTAAAAAGGAAAATTAATTAATTTGAAAAGGAAAAGTAATAAGTAGTGATTAGATTAATTAGTTATAACGATGTGGTTCATGGTGCATTTTCTCGAAGCATTAATTAACAATTACCATCATCGTTAGTATTGGGTGCTGCACTTGTAGATAGTTAAGTTAGTTTAATCTCACTCTTTTAAGAAAAAAGAGTGGAAGATTAGTTCCCATTAATCTCCTTAATCTAACAAAAGTGGTTGGAGATTAGTCTTGTTTTGGGTCCCATTTTGATGATAATGTCATATTATTATTATTATTATTATTATTATTATTATTATTATTATTATTATTATTATTATTGCTTCATGAATCATTGTGGGCCTTAATTAAAATGTTGTTTGTGACTGATTAGGTGGTAAGTTGGCGAAATCAACAGCAAGATTATCAAGTCCAAAACAATAATACATCATCTAAACTTTCCCACCGCTATGTCAAGGTCAAGACCCATTCATTTATTGATTCCTTTTTATTTTGATAGGTTTAACACCGTTTATTTGATACCTTATATTATTCAGGGAAAAAAGTCTGAAATATATTCGAACTTTGACTGAAATTGCTGTAACAGTCTCAAACTTTGGGCAGGACCTATTAGACCCTGCACCATTTAATAAGTGTATTTTAATGATATATAAGTGCTCAGTTGGACAAGTAACTATTTATAATGATGCAATATTTATGTTGTCCACGTAGGCACTAATATATCTTTAAAATACACTATTAAATAGTGCAGGGGTAATAGGTCCTTCCCAAAATTTGGAATTATTACAATAATTTCAATCAAAGTTCAAATATATTTCAAACTCTTTTCCTTATTATTTACTGGCCACTTTTTGGTTCTATGTGAAACTCTATAATAATATCCTGAAATTTCAATTTTGAATCATGAAGCTTGACAATAAACGATTTATTTTTTTATTATATTAGTGAATTTTACTATTTGCATGACTTTTAAGGAAAATTTTGGGACATTTTAACCTGTGGCCTTAATTAGCTTGTAACTTCTTTCCCGGCCTCACCTTCCCTTACTAATTACCAAATGACATGTAGTGTATACATGAGATCTCAAACCTTTAAAGTATTGTTGAAAAGACTTTTTAACCGTATGATCTTTAACGGTAATAGTTTAATTATTGTGAAATATGCTTTGAGGTAATTAGTACTCTTTGTAAATGTTGCTAAAGTTTATAGTGGCATTGAATATAATGACAATTAATAAATATCGGAAATTTTTTTAGCCCTCTTTTGTTAATATGCATATTTATTACCGTTAAAACTATTTTTGCTATAGTATAAACTGTAATTAAGTGGGTTTCCAAGATCGAAAAAGCATAATAGGACCCTTTGTAGGGTTGTATATACCATGTCTAACTTTGAAACTTTAATGAAAATGATTTTGAAGTTGCTAATAATTCAAAATATTGCATGAACCCGTACAATCACTTTTAATCCTCAACTATATACTTATAAAGTTTCTTGTCTTCTTATGAGCAAGTTTGTCAAGATTTCAAACTTGTCCACTTATAGTTTGAATGTATTTGACGAATACTTCTTGTCCAAATTAATGGTGCTGACAAAACTATATGTGCTACAAAAATAAATAAGATCATTAACTATGAAATTTATCACTAATCTATCCTCAAACAGTTTGTGGTTTATTTTCTCTTAACACCATGCAGATAAATGTATATATATGAAACAATTCATAAAATTGGATAATTACAGTCCTAAACACTTTGATAAAATTAATTTACAATTTATAGTTTGTATATATTTTATACTAAATATACATATACTATACATATAACATATAATATATTAGTAAAATAATTGTGAACCGTATATGAATTTGTGAATTTGCTAATTGCTTGGGCCATAAAATGTTTCCGAAAGTAAAGACAGGTGATAGTTCCAGCAAGTATGGATGATTTTTTTTTTTTTAGTATCATATACTTAGTTTATAACGATGAGCAAAATTGCACTTCTGGCCATGCAAAATAAACAAATCTCTTATTGACAAGTTTCCATGCAACTCCACTTTCATTATGCTAGTTATCATAACTAATATCCTTAAAGTAAGTGAATGGAGTAAGATATGATTGTTATTAGTACTAATTAATTACAAAAACCCTAACTTTAATTAATATTAGGGTTTCTAAAGCATATTCGAGATCTTACCTAACCCTTTGTTGTGTCTTCATGCCATTGAGCAATGTTTTTTTTTAAATAATTAATTATCATGTGCTTTTGCATCATCATTATATATAAATGTGTAACAATTCCGTCCTCCTAAACTAAAAAAAAAGTTATCTTTTCTCTTTTAGAAAAGAAAGAATATAGGAGAGAGCATTATTAGGTTGAATCTTTCTTCTACAATAGATAATAAAAAGAAAAGATTTAAGTTATATACAATAATAATAATGATGACGTTGTAAAGATTTTCACCTACGATAGATGAGCGAATTTTAATATATGATAGCAGATTAAATATTAATTTTATCAAATTATTAATTAAAATATTCTTCAAAAATTTACTTGTAATTATTATCTAATATAAGTGACATGCATATGATTGTGTAAATATAATTTGTTAAACTATTGAAGTTATGAATATTTAAGTTGGTTACAAATTTAATCACCTTATATGTAATCCTAGCAAACACCTTTACCTACCCCAAGAAAATGTTTATAAAATATAAGTACAAGAGACTATTCAGTATAAACGAACCATTGTTTTCAACACATTTTCAAATTCATTAGGTATAATTTCCTGCATTTGAAGTCGATCTCTGCTTGACTAATTCGGGTATCGCGCACCGAGTAGGTTGGTCCATTCATCAGTAGTAAAGTTGGTTTTATATTTTTATCGTTCAAACTTGAAACTTCTAATAAAAATTGTCTGCATATGGCGTAGACAAAGCCTCAAAGGTTTACATGGACCTGTGAGGTAAACTACTTTCTTGGGCTTTGATCCAGTCAAATTAGCCCACTTCTTTGAATCTTTTATAAACTGAATACCTCAAGAATGCACTAAAGTTGGATTACATAAGTAATCATGTTTTTTGGACTAGATATGAATGTGCATGCATAATTGTTTTTAAGAAAGTAGTGTTGTAATTTTAATATAAATTACTTAACATTTTTTAAAATCCTATATAACAATTATGAACCTTTAAAAACAGATAAAAAGTATTAGATGATGGACTAAATGATAAATGAAGTTATTTAGTAGGGATACAAATTTATTCCTATGATGGAAAATTTTGGGTTTAAAAGTTGAAAAGAAAAAAAATAAGTAATGGTTGAAAGACCGTAGCCAGGGACTTAAATACCCAAAAGTGATTGGATTTCTGACTGAAGGCCCAAGGCCCATAATAAAGATCCATACCTCATACACAAATGCTAACCCATAAGTGAATGGGCTCCTGAATGAAAAGGCTCAAAGCCCAAAAACTATTTTTTTTTTCTCTTCTTCTTTTTTGTCGTGTATAAATTTAGTACATAAATCTCATACATTTCGGGGTTAATTACATCCTAACCCTGAAGTCCCCGATTACAAAAATTCTGATTTTTTCATTGCTCTCGTATACATTCTTTGGTTGTTTGATACATTGCAAATGATGCATTACTTAAGATTATGTTGCATCAAATACATTCCTTTATCGTGGGATACATGTCTCTACTTTGTTGTTGCGTCGGATACATTCTCTTGTTGTTAGATACATAACTATGAACATGATTCATAATGAGATGGATGTATCCGAGAGGGGATAGGGATATATCCGAGAGGGAAATGTGAGAGATGTGTTCGAGAGAGGATAGTTGAGATTTTATAATTTTTTACAATGGTAGCAAATTTTAGAGATTGTGATATCTTAAGTTGTGTATATATGTAATTTTTTATTTTTTTTTAATCAAATAAGTAAAATATGAGAGAAAAGGTGATGAGGTAGGGAATTCAACCTACACCACTCGCCCTCAGGTTATTTAACCCAACTTCACTTAAAGTTTTTTTTTTTTTTTTTTTTGGAGATAGTCATCTTTTTTACAACAATATGCAAGATAGAAAATAAAATTTGGGATAATAATATTATTATTTAAATTAAATATGAAATAACTATTTGGGTACTTTGCTATTTGATAAAGTTTATTTCCAAGATGCTATAGAGCCCTTTATCCCATGATCAACAACAACTTCTTTTTTTCGGCACTATTAGAGATAATTAACTTAATAAAAATATTTAACTATATATGTCAATTAAATTCCATATTGATATGCACAATTTTGCTCCAATCATGTGAAGAAACTTATGTGTACGGTCCACGTAAATAAAAGTAAAAGATATGACAACAATTATTTTTGTCTTGTCAAAAAAACAATAGTAAAGCTAATTAATGTAACAGTTACCTGTAACCCTATAACCATTCAAATATGTTCCTTATTCATTTTCATTAATTAACCTCATCCTAATATTCCCTTATTGGGCTACAACATGTAATTGAGTACATCCAAAATATAAATTCAAGCATTTCCATTTATTTTTTCACCTAACGTTTCTCCTGTGATTATTTCTTTCTTTTCAATCCTTTTCATAAAAGAAGATTTATAATTAGTCTCACCAGCTAGTGAAACTAAGTATCTACTAATTATCAACACTACATTAATTGAGTTGATATATCCAATATATATATATATATATATATATATATATATATATATGATTTGGTCTGAGAGGCATGCCATGGTCGTGGCCTACCAATTTTTATAGTGGCAAATGTTAATTATTAATTCTTCAGTCTACGCACACCTTGACTATTGCATCAGATAACTACTATACACCTCCCACCAATGCAAGTAATGAATAACTCTGTTTATCCAATTTGAGGTCTAGTTTTTTTCCCCATATATATGACAGAATTATAAGTCAATCATGCTAGCTTTTAAGTTATATATATATATATATTACTGTTTTTCCTATCAAATGTTGTTTTATGCATGGCTATGTTTTATTGCTTAAAAAAAAACTTTTGTGTTTGATTCGTAATCTCAACAAGAATCTCTTTTTGGTCCTAAGATCAATCTTTTAGGTTTAAGATAATTAACTTGTGTAACCACAACAGACAACATCCAGTGGAAAAAAGGTGATATGATAAAAATAATAATCTCTTTTTATGATTAAAAGGTCGTAATATTATGGACAATTTCAACATTTCTAGATCTCTGTGTCTCATTATCATGGAATTACAAGCTTTTATGTCACAAAAACATGTCCATATTGGACTGGAGTGACTGGACCTCAAAGTAAATTAATTATAATGCCTACAATCCTTAAAATGCTTTTTCACACAAACATGTCCAAATCTAAAAAAAGAGACTTACCATCATCAATAATATGTATAACGTGTACAACTTTTTCACACCTTCAGTAGGTAAAACATAAAAAATCTTATTGTATTATATCGATTCGACATGACTCTTTTGCGCTAGAGCCAGAATTTGAAATTTAAATAAAAATTAAAAAAAGTCAAAATAAATTAGTAATTTTTTTTTAAACAATATGAGTTGATATTGGCCTAAAATTTGAGCCACAAGATTTGAGCATAAAAGTCTTGAGACATGATAAAGATTGAAGATCTGAAGGAGATAAATGGAAATATTGGTATCTCAGTAGTCAAGATTCTCATACTTACAAGGTTTAGCATTTCTCCGTTCTCTTTCTTAGGTTTCTATTTAAGAATATTTTAAGATTCTTACATATTTTCTGATGTTCGATAAAATACTCTTGAAAATGGGGTGGGGATGGGGACTAGGATTGCAGTGAAAATGAAGTGTGTTGGAGAATGATGAGCATACAATCAATATAAAACATCACTTGTGAAATTTATTTTTCTTATTTCTACTAAAAAAGTCATTTTTCTAAAGTCAAAAAAATTGATCAATTGAACATAAGAATATTGAAAAACAATTTTAAAAAAATTATTTTCGTCCGTACCGAACGCACCCAAAAATTGTTTAGTTCTGATTACCTCTTTGAACTTGACATTTGGACAGCCTGTTAGAAGTGATTGCACATAGAATACCATATATGATGAGTATACCGAGCTTTCTTAATTAATTGATAAAAGTTCATAAAGAAATATTCAATAGTAGTCCAAAAAGATAGGTGAAATCTTGAGAATTTTTGAAATATTTGATACCACCATAATATCAAATAATTATGTAATGAATGATTAAATTCCTTAACAAAGAAAACCAAATTATAACATACCAAAAGATTGTCGATCCTTCTGTGTTTTTGGACGTAATAATGAGAAGCTTTAATTATTTATTTATTCAAATCATGTTTTTTTCTGTTTCCCTTTGCCCATTAGGGGTTTGATGTCACGAATGATAATATTTTTTTTGGAACATATGTGTTTTTAAAAATAAATAGATTTTTATTATTATTATTATTAGTATTATTATTATTATATATCAGATAAATAAACAAAAATGTTATCTTAAAAGTATTTATATATAATCTTTAAAAACACTATTGAAGGTGGCGATGGGTGAAGATGGGGTATGTTAAAAAAAGAGAAAACATAATCAATGTGAAATTTGTTTTTCCTATTGCATCGAAGGAAATTATTTTCCTTGTTTTCAAAAGTTATTTTTCTTAAGAAAATATTATCAAATTTTTTGACCAATTAAATATAAAAAAATTAAAATATAAAATATTTTCCACCATACAAAACACACCCAAATGAAAAAAGAGCAACTCTACTATTGACTTTCATTTCTTAGAACTATTATTACAACAAAAAAAGAAACTTTATCTTTGTGGACCTTTTATGTTTCATGATATATTCATTTTGATACCTTTCTATGTTTCTCTAAGTCCATTTAGCTTCTTCTTTTTTTCTCCCATTTTGGAGGTATTAATTATATTGGCAATGTTATAACAAATTTCTTATATAGATTAAATCCTAGTTATAAAATTGTAACAAATTAAGGACATTGAACTTTAGTGTTCCGTTCTACACAGTAATATGTGCCACAATTTGCTCATTTGAGTGAATTTTTAATATTTTCAAAATGATAAAATTTCCATTAATTTCAACATCTTAATTTTTTTATATTATCTCAAGATGAAGCATTTATCCCCAACAATTAAGCTAACTACTACTAATGGAAAAGCAAATTAGTGTGAGAGACAATTAATTAAAATGAAGGGTAGGTGCACCGAGTATTCCATGTTAGCAAGGTTTTGAGAATTAGCATTGTATTTAATTTCAGGAGTTGTGATGTAGAAAATTTACCTTAATACAAATATTAATGACTTTTTCTATATCTCAAATTTGTGACCTATAAGCCATATAAAGATAATTTTAGCATTGGTCGTCCAAGACTCCCCTTCATACTATTTATATTAAGGTTTAGTTTAATAATATCAAGATTTGCTTCACTCCTCAACCATGTGCAAGGAGGAGAGCTTCTTAATTAGTCAGATGTGATTATTATAAATTATTGAAGTATATAATATGATAGAATCATAGAATATATAGATGCATAAACCTTTCACAGACCCCCAAAAGGGTGTCATTTTAGTTGATTAATTAATACATAAAAGAATATTTTCTTACTTTCCAATTAAATAATCTGCAAAAAGGTGAAGACAATAACTGGAATGTCAGCAAACCCAACATATAATAACTCAAGAAAAGGAGACTTAACAGAATATAACACTTAGAACAACCTTAATCAATATTATCTTGGGAAATTAAGTATTAGAAAAAGAAAGAGTTGGATATTCAACAAATTATTCCCATTGTCTTTTTTTTTATCAAAAGGAGCAAAAAACCAAAAGAGAAAGACAAAAACTAAACAAAAGCAAGCATACACATGCATGAAACAAAAGAAAATTAGGACAAATTTAATTTCCTAAGTAGTTGTAGTACTCTTGACCATGTCCACACCATAATATTCTTAGATTTATAGGTGTACAACATAGAACATGTAAATACAAGAATGTTGCCCAAAAGGCAAAATAAAAGAGTCTTGAGAAAGGGGGAAAATAGGGACATTGGACCACAAAAGACCAATGGAATAAAGTGCAATATACATGGTTCAATTTTTGCCAACCCCAAGTCACTTAAGGTAGGATATAAGGTGACATTTAGGGGCTCCAAGCATATTTACTTGACTCTCCCATTAAGGTAGTGTAAAAATATTACTAACTATTCGAAATTGAGTTTTATTTTTAATATTTACAACATAAAATACTTTTACACACATATAATTTGTCTAGACTGATATAAAAGTGACTCTAATATCATTTGTGACGGGCAGCCTGTTAGTAATATTGTCAAAGTCTGAGCCTAGATCTATACGATTTTAAAACACAATACTAATGTATGTACTAACACTGTAAAACCTACTTATTTATATATCCAATCTCTCGTGTTTTGTCGATAAAGCTAAATGTCACAACTCACATGCATAATTATAGGTAACCGTCTATAAAAGTGTGACTAGTAACTTATAAAATTAGACAAGTTATGGACGACAATACATTAAAATAGACTAATAAAGTAAAAATTCTTTTCACTATATCAAATGCATATATAAGCTCCATCCTTTGTGATTTTTGGGTATAGCAAATAAAAGGTTGTCTCCTATTGTTTTTGTTTTGACAAGTGTAAACTTTTTTCGATGGGCTACTAAAAAGCAGCGTAAGGCTAGTAATTGTGTAAAATGAGTTATCAGATCATAGTACAGTATCTATCTTTTTTCACTTTAATCACATAAGTTATGACTTGTCAAATTCTCTCATCTGACTATACTAATAATTGATGACAATTTTGAGGTCGTAGCATATGTTACTAGTCAATAAAGTCGTGAAAACCTTAGAGATTTAAGTTGAAATTTCACAAGAAATAAATAGTACTTGTGTTAGTTAGAAAGTACATAATTGAGATGTACGCAAATTTAATTATAATTATAAAATAGAAACAAAAACTATGACATGTAGTATGTAGGACATAATTATTAGTAGTGAGTAGCTAGCTAGGCCATATTATTATTTTTCTGCTTCGTTGTTAGGTAACCATGATTTGCTAAGTAATTATTCAAATAAGTACTATTTCATGGTAAACTAAAGAAAATGCCAGACGTATAAAAGTATAACGTCTCCCACATAGACAATTATTTTTGTAATACGTAGAGAAATATAACAATTCTTACCTAAATTTTAGAATAATGAGATTATTGTTTAGGCATGCTTATCCAAAGTCAATACCAATTTTTATTTAAATTGATGACATGCAAATCTACCAAATCAATGTTTTTCTAACAATTATTAATGCTTAATTATGTTAAATAAAATTTAATTGTCGTTCGTTGATAATTTCTTTATCTCCCGTACAAAATATTTAAAAAAAAAAAAAACTTACAACGGAATTGACGACAAGTGCCATTGATGTAATATAAGTGAAATGTAGGGGGTGATTATGGCAGAGAAAAATAGTGAAAGCGACTCCCACTATGGGCAACTCCCCTTGATGACTACAATCTCTGAATAAGCTTCTGACTTCCCATTAAGAAGAAGTAAAAAAAAATGAATAAAATGAAAAGTGAGAAAGTACAAACTTTGAGGTCCCCCAATTTACATGACTCCACCAAATGCAAAAGGAGATTGCTTTACAAATAAACTACCTTCGATACGATACATAGAGAGTTGCTCATATGGTAATTAATCTTCTACTTTTAATTTTACGATTATGAGTTTGAATTATCAAAAGAGCAAAGGTGAGAGCTTCAAGGAGAGGAATAAAAGGTTAACAAAAAATATATACATATTGTCTCCTCCATCATGCAGATTGCAGGGTGTTTGATTGAATATAGAATTTAGAAAAATAATTAAGTGAAAATTATGATTTGAAATAAATAAACGTAATTAAATTGAATATATACGTCACATTGCCAATGAAATATACAAATACAGCTCACACACACTTTCCTTTAGTAAATAGTTGAAAAAAATCAATCTTTGCTAAAATATAGTAATTATAATATGTAAATACAAAATGATATATGATAACTAAGTATTTTGAATTAGCCTTTTTGTTTGGGGAAAAAGAGAATGTTAAATCTATTTGAAGAAATTGCAAATGAAGATTCCATGTATAGTCCCAATGCAGAAAACACAAAAGCCCCTGAATTTCAAAAAGACCAGAAAGCTGACAACAAAACCCGCCCCCACAGTGGCAAAACTGTAGTTACCTACTACCCTCAAGCCTGTTTCTGTCAATTAAATTCTCTCCACATTGGTTACTTTCTTTAATCATGGCCAATTTTTAGCTGCACCATTTTCTTCTTCATCTAACAAGTGATGAGCAAATACCATTGTCAGCACTGAGAAAAACACACTCAAACTAAACTTCAACCACTCAAAACCTTCATAAAAAAGCCTTTCTTTTTTCACCCAAAAACACAGTGTGACATAACATTAGTATACACCAAAGATTCTATATCCCACTCAAGAACTCTGTAAAGTTCTGATCTTTACATCTGTATACACTCAAATTTTCATTTTTTTCTTAGATTCTTTATTTGGGATTTTCTGAAAATGGAGAAAATTGTGTTTGTTGTTAACTGTGAGCTTAAAGCTTGTGGTATTGTGTAGTTTTCTGAAAAGGGTCTTATCAGTTTTACTATCTAGAGAGAAAAGTTTTAGCTTTTCTCATTTTCCTCTCTTTTCACTTTCTTTCCTCTCATTTCTACCATTATAATGGGTTGCAGAGTTATGATAGTAGTGAATTTGGATCCACAAAGGAAGAGAAGTGGTGGGTTGAGAACTAAACAGGCAGGGCGTGGGTCTTGCCGAGGAAGTTAGACCATTTACTTCAGAAATAGTAAAAAAAGAACTGTTTTTTTCCCCTCTATTGAGACATCCATATATGTAATATTTTTTTGGTGTCTTCTGGGGATACATACATATAACACCAAAACTTGCAATGGGGTACTTGTTGAAAGAGGTTTTGAAAACTCTTTGTGGAGTAAACCAGTGGTCTTATGCTGTTTTCTGGAAGATAGGTTGCCAAAACACCAAGTGAGTTTTCTAATCAATGTTTCTCTCATTTCTTTCATGTGGGTGTTGCTTTAATTTTCAAGAAAGATTAAATGGAAGTAAAAAGATGTAATCTTTGTCTTCTGGTTTGAGTACAAAGTTAAGTGAGTTCTTGTTTTAAACGCAATGGAGAAAAATGTGAGTTAAAAATATTTACCTACTCTGCTGATAGTTGTTTTTCTTTGATGAGAAAATAGAGGGCAAATGAATGTATGAATTGGAAAAGTTAAAAATCTGACGGTCCTTTTGTTGTTCTGTGCTGCTGCAAAACTGTAAATTGAGTCTCACTGATTCTATTGTGTTCAGTTCCTTCCACAGTCTCCCTTGTGTGACCAAAAGACAAAGCTTATGTATTATAATGCTGTGGTAATAGAGCTAAAGTTGTTTATTCCGTTGTCGATTACGATGGGATATTGTTGTAATGTTTGTGTTTTGTAATCTGATGACTTCATTTTCAGTTTTTGGAATGTTGTCGCTGGTCCATTCTGTTTTGTCTTGAAGAATCTTTGAGGAAGTTGAAAAAAAACAGATTTGTTGTAATCTTATAGAACCCTTTCAACTGCTGTGATCGGCTTTTGCCCAAACATACTCATTACTGCTTTTGTCAATTTTGTTTGATTCTATATGTTACTAGTATCAAACATCTTGTCTCTTGTTCTTTAGTTTATTATACTTTTTCAGTAATCTCGTGATATAGGAATTCAGAGAGCTGTCGCTTTCTGTGAATGACTTTACTGATATTTTTCTATCCTTGATTAAAGTTTTTCAAGCACTGCAAATGAATTGATATTTCTCTTGTGGTTTTCCAGGATTTTAATTTGGGAAGAATCTTATTATGAAACTTCAACATTGTCTAATATTCATGGAACTTCTGGAGTTGAGAATCCAGAACTAGCTTTCCAAGATTGGAGTACTGGTTGGGTTTCTGGTGGAGTTCAAAATTCTCAGCTTCAGAATCAAGCAGGGGAGAACTTGCATTTGCTTGTAAACAAAATGATGATGGACAATCAGTTCAATCTAGTAGGAGAAGGGTATGGCCTTCTCTAAATGTAGCTTATTAATGTTTTCTATCCTAAAATAAGAGCTTAATAGAGTTACTTCATATGTTATATCTTTAATATTGCGTCTCAGACTAATTGGCCGGGCTGCAGTTACTGGGAACCATCAGTGGATTCTTTCGGAGGGTTTAAGTAGAAATGCTCATCCACCAGAGGTACGTATTTGGATAATTCTTGTGTGCCAATGGTCAATTGTTTTCCTTTAGGACGCCATTCTACCCAAATGTATGGTCTGTGTCAACTAGTATATATGTTTCTTCTTTTTCTATTGCATTCAAAATATGAACAATTTCCCTTTTAAAATTTGCCCGTGTGGTTAAAGAAGTTTGTTTTACTATTCAACAGAATTTAGAAGTTCAGAGATCTCTTAAAGTTAAGACAAGCTTAGATACTGATGTTAGATCTCTTCAATTTGGTGAAACTAAGATGTAATGCTGTAGTATACTACTGGGTTGATCAACTGATGTTTCGTCTTACTTCCATATTCTGTGGTTTTATTAGGTTTTGAAAGAACTTTGCCAACAATTTTCAGCTGGCATACAGGTAAAATAATCTTGATGTCATTGATATGCTAAGCTGTCTCTATTTTTCGCAACTTAATTAAATTCTTTATACATCATTGTTATGCAGACAATTTCAGTTATTCCTGTTCTTCCTCACGGCGTTGTTCAATTTGGTTCATACTTGCACGTAAGTCTTTCGCTTTCTTGCCCTTTTAGAATCTTAACCCACTGTCATATTCTTGGTCAGCCTTCGAGCTGATTGGGCAATCTATTCTTAATAAATAAATCATTAGTCAATTGAAAGTGGACATAATCAATTCCCAGTTCAAACTTCTAACGAAAAGGTCTTGTATTGTTTAAGGTTTGGGGAGGGGGCTAGATATGGTAAGTGTTTTGTTGCCGGTTATTGTAAATATAATGCAGTCATAAAGAAAGTAATTTGTAAAATGTGCTCAATCCTTTAGTTAGTGCTAGTCTAGATGTGCCCAGGGGTGATCATTTTGTTTGCCAATATTTTTAACTGTGCTCAACTGGTTCAATTATTTGCTCAAAAGTGAAATGGTCATTTGTTGCCTCAGATAATGGAGAATATGGGATTTGTGGAGGATGTGAAAACACTAATAAGTCAACTAGGATGTGTCCCTGGTGTTTTATTATCTGATGAGAATGCAACAAAAGAACCTGCACTAGAAACTTCCAGACCAGTTTACCTTGGGAGTTCAGTCTCAACGGAATATTGTGGGAGAGCCAAAGTAATGAACTCTGCTTCAATAATCGACAAGGGTAACTCAATTCAGACTGAGGGTTTCGTTGGTCAAACTTCTTTTTCTTTGGTTGATGCAACGTTTCAAGACTCCAATGTCACTCAAAGTTTTGCGGACTGCCATGATAACCACTTCCACAAGAAAATTTCGCCACAAGTGAAACCATGCATGTATATGAACAGCCAGCTGACAAATAATGTCATCAAAACTGAGGTAATTCCTCCAAACACCGACATGTGGAAGAAGCAACAGGCTTCACAGTACATTCCTGAGCCACCCTTCTGTCAGGAATCTTCTGTTGGCTCATTAACTCTAGATAGTGACAGCATAATGTTAACTGAACAACAGATATCTGGTGAAAATAGTCTTGCAAAAAGCAATTTAACTCTACCAAATGTCTTAGGATCATCTCATGGAAGATCCCATCATGGAGTGATGTACAAGTCAATTCCACATCCCAATTTTTTCCCAGATGCCAGCAGACCACCACAGAAAATCATCTCTTGCACAGAGCATATTGGAGATGGGCTTCAAATCGGTTCGTCTGAATTGATGGTATCTTCTAAATATGATGTGAACCATGTGATCAATAATCATTCTTTGGATGGACAAGGTGCAGAATATTTGTTGGATGGGAGCAAGAGAATGGTAGAAAATGATTTGTTTCAAGCACTTGGCGCTATAGTAACACGGAATGAGAATCCAAGTTCAAGTGAGTGCATCCAGGATTTTTATAGTGAAAAAATTGAACATGGAGCGCGGAATCCGTTATTTGACAGCGCATATGGAGATGTGCATGTCCAATGTCAGTCTGGGGATGACTTGTTTGATGTTTTGGGTGCTGATTTTAAGAAAAGTCTTCTAAATGGAAGCTGGAACAATGAGAATTGCAATGAACCAAACTCAAACACAAAGGATTGGATTAAAAATAGCTCGACTTCTACAATAAGTCGGGATGCTTCTTCTACCATCAACCAGGGAAACTCAGATAGTTGTATGTTCTCCATGACTGGCTTTGACCGTATTTTAGATACTATGGTATCAAATCATTCTGCTAAGCAGAGCCTGGATGACAATGTTTCTAGCCGTACGACTATAACAAATTTGAGTAGCTCTTCTGCCCCTAATGCTTCATGCTCCTATGATCGAGTTGGGGTCTCCAGTCAAATTCAGGGAGAGCAATTTGTGTCTCCCAAGACACTTCAAAAATCAGGAGTAATGAGTTCTTCATACAGATCTGAATGCTCCAAAGAAGACACAGGAATGTATTCTCAAAGTAGTTCAATTTATGGATCAACGATCAGTTCATGGGTGGAAAGTGGTTATGACACAAAGCCATCAAGCAGTGTTTCAACAGGCTATTCTAAAAAGCCAGATGAAATGAGCAAAACAAGTCGCAAAAGGCTTAAACCAGGAGAGAATCCTAGGCCAAGGCCAAAAGATCGGCAAATGATCCAAGATCGTGTGAAGGAACTTCGAGAAATTGTGCCTAATGGGGCAAAGGTGATACACATCCTTTGACACTTGGAATTCCTGTTTACTCTTTGATATTTTTATTTTATTATTTTCCAATTTTTTAATTGAAAATTTTGCTCTTACTAATGCTTTTCCCTGACGGATCATCTGATTTCAGTGTAGCATTGATGCACTGTTTGAACGCACGATCAAACACATGCTTTTCTTGCAAAGTGTCACAAAACATGCGGACAAACTAAAACAGACTGGAGAGTCAAAGGTTGGCTCCTAACCATTTAGCCTTATTCTCATGATACTGAAAAAGTTGAGTTTTTCTTATTGATATACTGTGTTGGGATTCGGTACTTAAAATTATGGCTGGAGATCATGAAAAAAGAAAGTTTCCAAGTTCAAGAAAATCAGAAAAGAATATGATAACATAATTACACTCTACATAATTTCTCAGGTTTTTAGCAACAAGGATAGCTAGTTTAAACTATAAGTTTCGTAGTTAATAAATCATATAGGAGCCTGAATTTCATGTGAGAATTGGTCATCACTTCTGTCCGTTTTGAACCCGCAGATTATCAGTAAGGAAGGAGGGTTGCTTTTAAAGGATAATCTTGAAGGTGGAGCAACATGGGCATATGAAGTAGGCTCACAGTCTATGGTCTGCCCTATTATAGTTGAGGATCTAAATCAACCTCGTCAAATGCTTGTGGAGGTTAGTTTCTATGCATCTCAAAATAATGATCCTTTTGTTCACTCTCTAGCATATCTGACAGGACATCTATTACTGGAAAGATATGACTGATGGTTCATCTAAAATTTCTGTTCTCTGCAGATGCTTTGCGAGGAACGGGGATTATTTTTGGAAATAGCTGACATTATAAGAGGATTGGGCTTGACTATTCTGAAGGGGGTGATGGAAACAAGGAACGACAAAATATGGGCACAATTTGCTGTAGAGGTAACCAATCAAGATTTGGATGTAACCTGCTTCTTGTACTCCCACAATTTTGCTTGGTTGTTTATCATTTAGCATGACTTAGAATTTGCTATTAAAAACAGGCAAACAGAGACGTCACAAGGATGGAGATATTCATCTCTCTCGTTCGCCTCTTGGAGCAAACAGCAAAAGGTGGAACAGAACCTGTCAATGCTGCTGATAACAACACAGCAATGGTGCATTCATTCCACCAAGCAGCGATATTACCTGCAACTGGTAGATCTTGTAGTTTGCTGTGATCAACACGTTATTACTGCTTCACCTGGTAATGTTAAGAGCAAGCGACAATTACATGCTTGCCATGACTAACATTTACACCAAAATGATACTTCTGATGGTTCTAACGCTACTCGGTAATTTTTGTGTCCCATGAGCCAAGGTGTATCAGAAACTCAGAATCCCCTGAAGAGCATACGCTCTACTTTAGGCCCTCATTCAAGGTGGATAGAATATTCCAATCCATCCCTGGTTGTAAACTTGTAAAATATGTAGCAATCAGATGCTATAGAATACCTCCTGTAGGATGCTATGATTGCACAAGTTAGTTGTTGTTTTGATTCTTTCCTTAAATGTTCTTGTTTTATGGGGTTGGTCATAAAAGGGTTATTTGTTAGTTTAATGTATAGGAAAGTTTGAGATGATATAAGGGGTGCTGGGAGATTTTATTAGCTGATGTCTTCCTTTATTGCAATATTTGTGTTTTTGGACTTCCAATTCTGTTTCTGCCACCCAAATGACTGTTGTAATTTGTAAAGCTGTCCTTTGCCCTGTACTATTTCTGTCATTTTTGTGGATTTTTCTTAGCTTACAGCGTTGCGAAAAAAAAACTGACAATCGTCTCAATGGGTTGAATGACAATAGTTGAGTGACTTTTATATTATAAAATATGGAGTAATTTTTTGAGATAACTACCATTAGTTGATTGACTTTTGTGTTACAAAACAAGGTCGAGTAACAAAATTTCTTCACAGGGGAAGTTACATATTGTGTAACAAAATTTCTTGTGACACAACACCATATTTTTTTCGGAATCCTTAGAAATTCTGACTTCGTCACTAGTCCTCACTCTGCTGCAACATCATGATGTACACTTTCTGTACTGCAAGTTGATCAAATGATTCCACCATCTTTATAGTATAAGAAACTATTTCTATGAGTAATGAAGCTACTGTTGCCATAGGAATGATATCAGAAAAATTTATTCCCTCCCATGAACTATTTGTGTGGAGCAAGGACTTGAGATTTTCAGCAGCAATTTTTTCATTGTCAATGTGGACTATAATGGTGAGTGGATATGTCATTGTCTTCATAGCCAATGCTAAGTCTTTTAAAACATGACCACATGCTGTACACACTTTCATGCATGGCTCTTGAATTTTAGTTCTAGTTTCCTGTTGAATCTGCAATAATTGTAGTAGATTAGTTAATTAATTAGTTAGTCATTTCATGTGTTTAAGTAGGACCATATACATACAACTTCATGAAAACAAGTGTTTTTGAACTTTTGACAGTTGCTCGTGTTGAAAAGTCAAAACTTATTAGCCTTTGAAGATTTGTCTATGAGACATAGCGAGGTCAAAAGTTCAAATCAGCCACCTTTTGTTTGTTTATAAATATTCTTCTGTCTCAAAATATTTTTTTAAATCATGAAAAAAATTGCAATTTATATCATACTGTAGTAACTTTTCTATAGATATTCAATCTGAATTTTAATTTGAAAATATTGAATAAATCTAATCTAATTTAACTGCAAAAATTAGTCTCTAGAGAAACGAACGGGCAACTATTTTGAGATGGAGAAATTATAATTACCTGAGTTTCATAGTTAAGATAGGCATTATTTAGGGCATGAATTCGATAAGCACAATCTCGAGCAATGCCACCAATTTCCAAATATTGAGCACCAAGGATGACGATACCTAAACTTTCCATGTCTAGGCTCCCATTTTGCAAAATTAGCCTGCAAAAACATGAAGAAAAAATTAAGGAGAAAAATACAAGTACTCGTTACATTCTAATAATAGATTTTTTCAAAAAACTGTCTCAATTTATGTGACCACTCACCAGTACTTCTTAGTTCTTCGGCGCTTTTTGAATTAAGCACACTTTTATATCCTTGCAAATCAGTGTTTTTTGTTCACCAGCTGCCCCACTTGATGTGTTTAAGTAAACAGTCCCAACACTGTCACGTTAACAAAATCAAGACACATATAACTCACTTGTATTTTTGGTTATTATCTAACATAAAAGACTATATACCTTGAAGGAAAGAGCCAAGTTTTTGGATATTGGAGGAAATTTTATTGTGACCAGCCCAAACAGGACATATGAAAATGCAAACAAGTAAGGCAATGGCACATCCTATAAGAATCGTTGTTTCTGCCATTTCCAACACTTGTTTATCGTGATACCAATGAAAATGTCAAAATAAAATAAGGACACCATATGTTATGGAATGGAAGAAACTAGAAAGAGAAATTAAAGAGAGAATGAATGATAACTCTTTGTATTGATTCTTACATTGATTCAAATAGAAGAGTACATCCCTATTTATAAATAACTAAGGAGAATCCTTATTAAAGGAGAATCCTTCTAGATACTAAACTAAAATAAAACTAAATATTTTGCAATTAATGTAAACCCTAGACTTGAAAGGAAATTAAATACTATAAAATATTTTTAGACTAAAAAGAAAAAGTAAAAAGATTCTACCAAATTTCAACATTCCCCCTCAAACTCAAGTTGGTATATCTAACTTGAGTTTGAACACTTAATTATTCTTCAAAAATATCTTCTAATAAAATTCATCCTCACATTCTTCTTCTACTAGTAATGCTTGTGATTTATCTTGAGTGTCTTTGAACTTGCACACTTTTGTAACATGACCTGTTTGTTTGCAACTTCCGCATACTGCAT